>AWVV02000903.1:0-12326 GCA_000500205.2 Phytophthora lateralis | reverse complement strand
CCTCGTTGAAAGGGGAAACGAAAAGGTTAAAAGGGGGCTTCGACCGTTCGGCCTTCGACCGCGGCACTGTCGGCGCTGCCCTCCGGAGCGTCTTCTTCTTGCTCGTCCGACACATACCAGCCGTCCATCGTATCGATGTCCATCGCAGTGTCCTCGTCGCGGCTTTCCTCCTCCATGGCCAGCCGTGCGTACTCGGCGCGAGCGTAGCGGTCCCAGTCCCTGTTCAGTACAAAAGAGAATTCATCAGCAATGCGTTTCAAGCCATTCGATGCAGTGCAGCACGTACGTGAGCTCTGGCTCGGCGAGTTGCTGACGCAGAAGGAACGGGTCGCGCTGCTCGAACTCGATGAACTTGCTCAGGTTGAACAGCACGTTGAAGAACACACCCGACACGCGGATCTTGTCCGGGCGAATAAAGTCCTTGTGGTAGAACTCGCCCTCCTGCTCGGGGTGCAGCAGGTCCGACATTTGACACAGGATATCCTCGAACGGCACCACTTCGTGGCCTAGACACTCCATGCGGTGGATCTGGTGACGGTAGAATACGCGCATCTCGTCGGCGCGTAGCACACCGTCCTCGTTTGTGTCGATAAGCTCGAACCAATACCTAATACTGACGGGATTTGCCTTGTCTTCCTCCGAGAGCATAAAGTCTGTCATGATAGCACGAAAGCCGTTAGTACAGAAAAACTCTTGCAATGCTAAGACAGTTCGCCCACTTACATATGAAGTCCTCGTAGCTCATCTTTTTTTTCTCCTCGGCAGTCAGCGTCTGTACGCGCGCAAATGGGCGCCGACCGCGCTCGAAGATACGGTCCACAATGATACGTGTAAGGGCGTGCGCTCCATAGCGTACGAGATCGTCAGGGCTGAGCAGGAAATCGTGGTCCGTGTCCAGCTCCCAGAATTTGCAGTACAGCACGTAGAAGTGCTCATAGGAGAAGTACGAGTTCACCTGCAGAAACATCCGTCAGTTGCTGCCCACCGAAAATCGATGAGTGCACTGCGCACGCACCTTGTTGATGTCTTCTTCTTCGTCCACGGTGTTAAATGCGCTGATAAGATTACTGCGCCGCAACTTTCGCAGCGTGATTCGGCCGCTGCTGTCTCTATCTACCGAGTAAAATATCCGTACGACCACCGTCAAGGCTACACAAAGTGCACAAAGCAACCGTCAGTTTCAGCAGTCTCGTTCACCGATCCCGTATCAGCATATTGCGTACCATATTTCTCCTGAAACTCGGGCGTGCCCCCAAGAAACTCTAGTCCAGGATGATACTTCAGCAGTTCTGTTGGCAGAATGGAGCAATCATCAGCATCAGCTACAGAGGAAAACGCACGCTTACTGAGCTTGCCGCACCATGCAAAAACGGCGCGAAGTCGTCTCGTTCTATGAAGTCGTTCTTCGGTTGTTTCACCTGTTCAGAAAGCACAGAAGCAGCAGCAGAACTGTGAGTTCTCGGTCGCATCACCTTCCCATAGTACAAATCTCAGGCGATCACGTACTACTCTAAAGAAGCGCTCCACACTGTCGCACGGGGCCATCTCGCGCATCCAGTAGCTAAGGAACATGTCCTTCGTTATACGCTGCGGCACCGCGCCATCGGCGCTCGTGGGGCTGGCAGATTCGTCCGCCGCCGGGCTGGATGGGGGCTTCGGCGATGTCTCTCCCGTTGATTCAGTGGCGAGGATCCGTCGGAAGAACGGAGCGTTGAAAAACGAAGGGAACCCACACAGATCCTTAGTGATGGCCACGAAATCCTCCACCTTCATGCCGTCCGGGAACTCACGGAAGCGGGTGTCAATGTCCACGGCCTTCCGGCCCATGGCGTCCACCGACAGACCACGCAACCGGCCTCGTCGGGTTTCGCCTGGCGTGTAAAATTTGGGGATCTCAACCTGCTTAGGGGCGTCTTTAGCCATCAGCTGGTCCGCAGCGGGTTCCTCCACCTTAGGGTTCTCCTCTACAGCCTGTTCCTCCTCCATGTTCTCGTCCGCATCCACTGGAGGTGCCGGGTCCGTTTCTACTACAGATTCCTCCTGGTTCTCTGCAGGAGCTTCTTCTCCTTCGTTGTTGTCCGTCTCGGACATATCGACGTCGTCGGACGGCGGGGGCGGCACTGCAGCCACTTCAGTCTCCGCTGCAGCAGCAGCCACCGCCGCCGCGGCATTGTGCAGCTCGTCACCGAAGAGACTCACAAGGTGCTGGTGACGTCTGCGCGCGCTAGGGCTGCCCGCTGAGCCGGGGCTGAGCAGCCCCAGCTGCTGGTAGTTGGGCGGGCGCTTGGGGCTGCGCGATGGCGACTCGCTTCCGCTGCCGGTGGCGCTGACCGAGGCCAGCAGCGCGTCCAGGTTGAGCTCCTTGCCCTGGCGCAGGTCCGCCACCATGTTTTGGATCAGTTCCTGCGTGCCGTCCACGTTGAGCCATTGTCGGAAGAGCTCCTCCATCTTCATGCGACCGGCGGGACACAGGTGCGCGCTCTCGATCTCCGACAGACGCAGGGACTCGGGGCCCGAGCTCGTGGGCGACGCCATGGCGGCGTCCGAGGCCTCCACTTCGATGGTCATTTATGCGGTTCACAGGGGGCGGCGGGTGACGAGACTGGCAAGAAAAAAGAGAGCAGACGAGCGGCAAGATGAAGAAGTGCGCGGGGGGTGCGGGGGAGGCGCGGGAGCGAGAAATCGAGCGCGAGCGCCGGCGCGTCTTCCTCCTGATCTTCTTCTTCCTGTCTGATAGTCCGACGTCCGGCCGGCGTCCTCCCTTCCGAGCCTGGAGGGAGCCGCTCTGCGATTGGCTCGATTAATTAATTTTAGCCAATGGAAACCGTCCACCAGATACAGAGACGAGGACGACCGGCCATACTGAGGACAGGTTCTTTTTTTCCAGTTGCTGACTTGCATCGCCGTGGATGGCAACGCCCACATGGCAGTGACGATCCTGCATTTGTGCGTTTACGGGGCGATTGAATTCCGAACGCGTTGCCTCGAGCAGGCTTTGGAGCGGTGGAAACAGGGCGAGCATCAAGGCGATGACCGCAGTCGTCGGTTGTGTCAGCGTTCTTGCTGGCGACAATAGCCACCAAGGTGGTGTGGCGAGTTAACTAGCGCCTCTACTCGCGACGACAAATCCATCGCCAAGCTGCTGTTTGACGGCATCTGCTGTAGTGAGCAGAGCTATTAGGCATGTCGCGGTCGCTGGTTATTACCATGGTATTGTTCAACGAACACAACAGTGTTGTTAATGTTGCCGGTATTGCTCCAGAGCAACGAGTCGCCTGCTCACAGCTCATGACGAACTCTTATACTACGTAGTACATGTATCCGCTGCGCTAATTCTGAGTGAGTAGGGTGTCCGTAAGGCTGAGGGCAACATTAGTCGCAAGTACATGTGCAAACGACTTGATGTAGGGAGAAGCTCTAAGTCGCTTACTGTATCCATATCGGTTTAAAAAGGAACTAGTCTAATGTATCGCATTTCGCGGGTTCCTGTTTTCGCCGCTGCCAGCCATCCCATTTAGCAGCAATGTGGAAGCCTGGCAGTGACCGCCCGCAGGACAAGAAGCCCAAGGCCAAAGCCAGCGCCAAGGAAGATGCCGCTCCCGTCAAGGTGGACGGCCAACTGCCGCGTGGTATCAAGAACGCGCCGGCCAAGCTCTCGCAGAAGACGCTGGCCATGAAGGTGCGTGTACTGTACAGCTCTGTGCCTGCTGTCCACTTGCACTGACGTTTCCCGTCGCTATGCCATCAGTTCATGCAGCGCAAGAAGACGACAGAGGCGCAGCGCATCGCAGCCGTGAAGGAGCAGCACAAGCAGGACACGTGGGAGGCCTCGCCTGAAGAAGTCGACCAGGACGACGACGGCACCAAGATCCTATGCGTACGCGACGTACCCGACCCGTCGCTGCCGCTGCTGTTCAGCCGCCGCTCCTTTAACGGCTTCAACAAGGGCGTGGAGGACGAGTTCAAAGAGGCCTCGCGGGCGCTGCGCTATGCGGCGTCCGAGGAGAAGGAGCTGCGGGACGAGGTCTCGGCCGAGGAGATGACGTCGCGCATGCTCAAGTACACGGGGCTGGGTCGTCGCAGCGGCAACAACAACAGCAACAACAGAGGCAACAGCAACAAGCGTCAGCGGAAATAAGCAGTGAATCCCGATAAGTTATTGCCCATGGAAGTCCAGACTCTAGCCAACAGGTCACTCGTCATCGCTGGCGTCTTCATCACTAAAGTAGCTGCCTGCTTTCCGCTGGGGTCGACGTCGAGCTGAAATAGCTGCCGATGCTGCGGAGGACGGCGGCGTGGTCACGAGTGGCGCTTGGTTCTGCGTCGAGGCTGTAGCCGCTGGATACGCCAGCAGCGAGATGGACAGGTCTTCGTCGTCGGAGCCTGTCGGCGGCGCTCTGTAAGCAACACACACCAATACTCCATTAGATAGACTCGTCTTGGACTGCTCCGCAGGCAACGCAACGTACAGCAGGTTGACGACGCCTTCGTCGTTGAAAAAATGCACGCGCTCGTGCGGGTCGAACTTCTTCCTCTTCTTCTTGAGGTTCCTGCGGCTGCTCTTGCCTCCGGTCGTCGCCGGTCGCTCCCGCGCGCCCAGCACATTGCGCGGGCAGTCGTAGGACACGTGGCCGAGCTCGCCGCACTCGAAGCAGCGCTGGGACGTCGTGTACTTGCGCTTCTTGGCGAACTCCCGCGAGCGGCCGTTGTCGCGGCTCCGGGACACCGCGAGCGTCATCCCTTCCAGCGGCATCTTGTCCATCTTGGCCACTGCGCGCGCGCAGTCGTCCGCCCGCGCGAACTGCACGAAGGCCACGCCACGACTGCGCCGCGTCTGCTTGTCGCGCAGCACCAGCACGCGCGCCAGCTTCCCGAAGGGCGCGAAGAGCTGTGCCACGTCATTGGTGGTGTAGGCGTACGGCAGCATCGCGACGTACGCTGTGCATGGCGACTCGATTGGAGCCTCAGAGGCGTCGACCGCTTGAGTCGGCTCCATATTGATGCTAAGTAATTAGTGGTTGGTTAAGAGCTTTTGGGGGCTCAATACATTGCAACTCTGTAGTTAACTCTGTCAGCTTAACGCAGTCCGAAGCCTTCGGCCTGGTTGATCGCTAGCAGAAGACGCTCTTTGAGCTTCTCACGGCCACTGTATTCGGGTAGCAGCAGGTGGTTGAAGCTGGTGCCACAGATACAAAGCACACGGGGTTATTAACTGGGTCTCTTTCAGAGTGAAACGGGTATCCATCTTTACCAAGTGTGTGCTGTCGGCAGGCGGTCCGAGTCAGGGCCGTTGCGCGAGATAACAAATACCAAGTTCGAGAGCCCGCGAATGGGTACGCGATCGCTGCCGGTGGCGAAACGCAGCAGCTTCTTCTTGTCCTCCAGCGAAAGCGCGTGCACGACAACCCAGAAATCCCTGTCAAATAAAGTCGATGAGTTAGTTACCTCAAGCGCATACCCCGCATATTGTACGCACCGAATGATATCGCTGTCTTCTGTGAAGCCATCCTCGTAGTGAGTGGCTTCCTCGAGCGCCTCGAAGTCAAGATCGCTGCTGCCGCAGATGAGCAGCTGCAGTTCCTCCCATCGGAACATACTCAGCACCTCGTGATTGCAAACCTGGTGGAAGCCACGATGGAAAGCGGCGTACTGGCGCGAGATCGATTTGTTCAGCATGTAGTCAACGTATAATGATACGTGCTCCTCGCGATTGGAATTCGTCACTGGGATGGAACTGCCTCCAGTCTTCAGTTCCACCGTCTTCACTTCGCCGAACACTTCGTACGAGTACTCGAAGTTGCGCTGATAAACTTCTTCCACATTGCCCTGAAAGCTCAATAGCTGCCGCAGACCACGACCAAGTTCAGGCAGTGCCAACTCAAGGTCTTCCAGGCCTAGTGTGCAGCCCATGAGCTTCTTATATACGGTGTGAGGGAAACTCACGTCCAGGATGACAGCGTTGTAGATTGCAAGAGCCAGCAGCGTACCGATTAGCTCGAACTCCATCGTGGCCTCCAATGAATCGCTATTGAACCATAGCGTCCGAGTCTCCTCATCATACGTAAACATGCCGTAGGCCGGATCCAAGAGCTGTCGAATAAGTATCTGGAAAAACTCTTTCTGCACGCCGCCCTCATCGATTCCTTCCTCGCCAACGAACTTTACTTTCAGCGGCTTCTTCAGAGTCTCAGCTGACGACGATAAGTGGACTAACTGTTGCATCGCATCCTCGACAATGTTTTCACGTCGCACTTTTAGCACCAAATAAGGTGAAGGTGCACCTTCCGTCATCATGAGGGACCGAGATAACACGACGTCTTGTGCGCGTGCGCGTTGCTCAAGGTCTGAGTCGATCTGCAGAACCTTGCTCTTGGAAGCTGCATCCAAGACGAAAGGAAAGTCACAAAATGACATCTCTGAGAGCATGCGCTCCGGCATGTGCTCAGATTCCTGCGCAGCCGCTTCCTGCTCCCGCTGTTGCTCCTCACGCTCGCGCTCGCCCTCGTCTTCCTCTCCCTCGCGCTGTCGGCGACGCCGAACTTCCTCCCGTTCGAGCCGCCGGGCACCACGTGTAGCAGCGCGGCGCTTTTTCCAGAAGATGATGGAGCGCGAGTAGTCCTGTACAATATCCACCTCCGAATTCACGGCATCGTTGTAAAACTCGTCATACGAGGCGAATGGCTCGAGGCCATTCGCCCGCTCTCGGTTCACTACATGAAGTTCTGCCAGCACACCGCAGGCAGCGTACACAAGGTCCATTTTGCGTGAGCCATACAGACACACTGTGATTGCCTGTTGAAGAATGTCCAAAAGTCGATGCAGCTCGTCCCCTGAAAAGAAAGTCGTCCATTGCGCGCGCACCAGAGCCTTGGCATCTGCTGGCAAATAGTAAAACAGTCTGCACAATCCACCCACGACATTCAAATAGTCGGGATCAAACATCGACGGATGCTCAAACAGTACCAAAAAGAACCGTAAAACGTGCGGAGCGTGCCACGTCGAGCAGACATTCCACGGCTGCGTGACCAGCATCTCCAGCGCGTTTCGGAACGTGTTTTGCATGGCCTCCCGGTCGCTCCCAGTCATGGCTGCATCCAGCAGCGTGAACACGCGCCCCATCTGCTCTCGGTCAATGCCCCACCACTTGGCTTCAGTTTCAGCTTCTTCTTTTCCTGCAGTTTCTCCAATGAACGCCGCGCTCAGAGCGTCCGGGTCCGAGAACGTCTGATACACCAGTCTCTTCACTGCTCGGTAGTCGTCCGTCTCTGTCGCGAGCTCCAGCGCGCTCTCCAACTGCGTCCCCATCGGGGTCACTGAAGTAGCAGCAACCGTTGCTGCAGTAGCATTAGGTGTCGCGTCATTGGGGTCCTTGGAAGTAGCAGATAAGGCGGAAACCTCTGGCAAGGCAGTCGCGGTCTCTGCGATGCTCGTGGCGGCCAAGTTGCTCGTCACAGCGGATGTCGGCACCTCCTTGAGCGTCTCCATATCAACGTCCTCTTGATGCTGTTGATGTGAAGACGCGTCCTCCATTTTCACATCCTGAGCGTCGTCCGCTGCTTTGTCGACCGTCGACGGACCAGTCGAGAGTTGCCTCATCTCCAGTAGCGCGCGCGCCACCGCGTCGTTGGGCTCCAGACCCTGCGACAATAAGCGCGCATACGACGTACGGAACATCTCCTGGTACTGCTCCGCGCTCTGCTGCTGCTGCATATCCATCGTCACCGTCTCCGCCTTCTTCGCCACTTTGGCAAGTGCTTATTATCTCAGATCTTTGAAGTGGTTATTATTGACCAATCGATGGCGTTCGGCTGTCGGATTGGCTGATAATAAGTTATTAATAACATACAATTTCTGTCTCACACCCTGCCTCACTGCGATTGGTCAAATCGGTGCGGCTAGACGACGTCATTATCCTCCAATCCAAACGCGCCATTCTCTTCCGACACCTCGCGAGCCGAACTTCACTTTCCGCACGCCGGTCGCCACGTACGTACGCTATGGACGCCAAGATGATGCAGGCCTGGCGCAAGAAGATGCCGAGCAAGCGCCAGCTCACGTCCACGCTTAACCAGCTGGTGCAGCAGAAGTCGGTGGCGGTGCTGTACACGCCCACGGAGGTGGAGCGCATCACGCAGATGACGGACATGATGGCGCAAGCCACGAGCGACTACGAGGCGGACGAGGACTGGGACCGCATCCTGCGCGTGACGGACGCGCTCAGCAGCGTCAGCAACCGCGCCGTGTGCGTCTCCCATTGCGGTAGTTGATTGGGCGTTAATATCACGTACTGACACCCGTTTTCACAGGTTGAAGGAGTCGATCCGGTACCTGAAGCTGCGCCTGGGCGACCCGTCGACGCGAGTGGTGATCCTGGCGCTGACGCTGACCGAGTCTATTGTCAAAAACTGCGGAGACCTCGTGCACCAGGAGGTTGCCACAGAGCCTTTCATGGGCGAGATGGAGGCGCTCTACAGGGTGCGCAGTAGAGTTGACCGTGCGGTGAGGGTGGCTTCTCATTGGTTGCTCTTGTAGACTCATGCAAACAAGCGGGGACGGGAGAGTATGGAGATCGCCAGTCGTGTGCTGGACATGGTGCAGGCGTGGGGGGAGGCCTTTTTGCCTTTTCGAGTGCGTTCATTGCCTTTTCGCATTGCAATTTGGGTGTTTTACTGATGTTGGGTGGTGGACCATTGCAGCACGAGTTCCCGCTGTTTGTGGACACGTACCACAACATGCGCAAGAAGGGCATCAAGTTCCCGGACCAGTACGACGAGTCCAAGGTGCCGGTGCTGACCCCACCGCCGGATGCGCCGTCTGGGCGTCGGAGTGGGGCAAGCAATCAGTCGGCTTCGTCGAACCAGCCTCACGCTTCGGGGTCGATCGATACCTCCTCCTACTCCAGCTCCAGCAGCGGCCTTGGTGGGCTTTCTATCCCTGAACTTTACCGTGTTGCGACGAACGTGTCCGAGATGTTTGAAGACATGCTGTTCGAGGCACAAAAGGATGTCGCTGCCATCGGTAACCACGGTGTGATGGAGGAGCTAGCCGTGCAAGTGAGAGAGATCGTGCACAGGATGGAAGGCGCAATCCCGATCGCCGTCGCAGAGGGGGACGAGGTGAGTGAAAGTTTTTTGCCGCCATTTTAAGCGGCGTGGCTGATTGTACGATTCTTTTCGCTACACTAGGACCTTGAAAAGTACCTGTCCATCAACGACGACCTGCATGCCGCTCTGAACAAATATGACGCGTTGCTAGCAGGAAATCAAAGCGTCAAAGATGACACCACTGGAAAGTCCAAGAAAGATGTTCCAGAAGACATCGATCTCGTTGATCCTTTTGGTCTCAAGGACGACTTGTCCCCGCAAGACAACCAAGCGTCTAGTGACGATGATGATCCCTTCGCGGATTTTGTTCGGGCGCGCACTGGATCCAGCAGCTCCGAGCATAAAAAGTCGACTACTGTTAACCCGAAAGCTCCTGACGTCAAGGTTGCTCCAAAGGCCGCGCAGGCAGAGGATGAAGACGACGATCCGTTTGCAAGTTTTGTGCAGCAGCGAGCAACAAAAATTCTCAGTAGTAGCAGCAACCAGGACGTGGAGAAGAAGAAGCCGGCTGTCTCGTCAGCCCCAGTGGCTCCCGCGAAGGACCTGATTGATCTTTGGGATGACGGTAAGAGTGAGTTTTACTCTGCTGCATCGAACGAGTTTTCTTACCTGTTCTTGCTGGCATAAAGATGTTCTCACGACGCCTGCCCCTGCTCCAGCCCCAACTTCGCAAGCGCCGGCGGCTGATCTATGGTTAGGAGATAGCTTCCTGAGCAGTTCGATCCAGCCTCCTGCGGCTCAGCTTGCTGCCTCATCGATGCAGCCCGCACAAGATCCATGGAGTGGTAATATCTCCTCTATCATGTGCTGTCCTTATATCTTATATTGACTCGGACGTCGCTTTGCAGGGAACAACTCTTTCTCGAAGTCGGCCACCTCGGCGGTGTCCCTGTCTGGCCCTCTCAGCGGGACCAGCAGCACCTTGGGTGCAAGCTCGAACGATCCATTCGACATGCTCCACTTCTCCTCAAAGGTTTGTGCAGTGTTGCTATCGCTACGTCAACAATTTCTCTGAGTGTCTTGGTATTGCTTTGCAGGCCTCTATCTCGACGGCTAACCCTTTCGATAGCCTCCAGCCCGCCTCTCCTGCACAGCCTCAGCAGACGCCCAGCAAATCGTTCAACCCCTTTGATTTCTAGATGCATTGTCTTGGGGGACGGAGGTTGACTGTTGCGCTGCTGTTTTTGTACGCTGAATGGCACGTGTATATAAGCGAATTACAGATGAAATGTCAACGACGTGATATTCACTGCTTAGCTGGATGACGCCAGCAGTTCTCAACTAGCAAAATGAAGCCTAGATATGCATCGTGATGAAGGTGATCGACCCGATCGACTGGGTCGACACGCCACTCAGCCGAGTGCGATCGTCATCTTCAGCCGCCCTTCACTTGGAACTACGCGCCTGCTTTCCGTGCTTCGTCGCTCTCGCAGTGTCTGCAGCGGACCCAAGCTGCTCCTTAGCCTTGTTCTTCACCTCACCAGCCTTTTGTGCAGCTTGGCCGGCGACTCCCTTCGACTCGCCAGCTTTCTGCTGAGTTTTACCCTTCGGCTGACCAGCAACCTCCTCGGTCTTGTCCTTCACTTCACCGGCCTTGTCCTTGGCTTGGTCAGCGGTATCGGCAGCCTTGTCCTTCGCCATGTCCTGCGCTTCACCAGCCTTTTCCGCGGCCTTGTCCTTCTTCTCGCAAGCCTTGTCCTTCACCTCGCCAGCCTTCTCCTTGGTCATTTCCTTTGCTTGCTCCGCTTTCTCTGCAGCCGTGTCCTTCACTTCACCAGCCTTCTCTTCGGTCTTGTCCGTGGCCATGCCGGCCTTCGCCTTACCCTGCTCGAGTGCTTCCGTGACAGTCTCCTGCACCTTGTTCTTCTTCGCTGCGGCCGCATTGGCGGCAGTCGCACCCTTCACCTCGACACTCTGGGCCGTCTCCGACTTCTCTGCTGCCAGCTTCGCATTGTACAGCGTCTCCGAAATGTAGTTGACGCTCTCCGAGACGATGTCCACGGTGGTGGCCGCCATCTTGCAGCCAAGACCGCCGGTCACCTTGGTGTCCACCTTCGCGGCCGTCGCCGTCACGCCCAAGCGGGCATCCAAGTCCTTCACGCGCTGCACGACGCCGCCAGCATTGGTACTCACGCCCAACTTCTCGTCACCAAATTCAGCAGCGCGCACAGCCTCACCCACTGCAACTTGTGCGCCTTGAGCGGCTTGGCCGGCCATGTTTCCAATGGCGTCGCGCAGCTTCAGAAGCTGCTCGTTGGTCATTTCCACTGCATCGGTAGCATGTTGACGTCCAACGTTCACCCAGTGGTGCAAGGTGTCCAAGGTCTGCTGGCCGCGCGACCCCGCGTACTTGTTATCGTACGCAACAGCTTGTCTCTGGAGCTCATCGAACGACTCGCGAACGTTCTGCATGCCATCGATGGCCACCGGAACCGATCGCTCCGAGAGGTCCTGGCCATGGGTCTTCAACTTCTGCGTTGCCGAGCGCGACGCATCCAACGCCGACTTCAGGTATTGGCCAGCGGGCTCGAAGTCCGAGTGTTTCTGCTCGTACTCCTCGACACTGTTCGTCAACTGCGCATACAAACACAAACATGAAAGCAAGAATTCCGATTAGCCGGGTAGACAACTTCAACGTCATCCATTGCAAGACCGCGCACCTGCGTCAGATACGAATCGGCCTTCTGGGTCATGTCGTGAATCTGTTCCTTGGCGTGGTCGATGTCCTGTTGGTGGACGTCCATCTTGCTCTGCAGGTCAGCCATTCAGTTTGTATGTTGGTTTTCTCGGTCCGTTTGTTCCTCGAGAGGTGAATTGCACAATGGCAATGAGAACCGACCAAGATCATCGCACGTTGGGGCTGCCGAGTTTTCCGTAGTTTGCCTTCGATTCTTGCACCTCCACCTCGTCCCAGTGGGTGTTGGGTGTGAACACTTGACAATTGCATCAAGCTTGACGTAGAATGACAACGGCGCTTTCATTCGATGGCCTTCTCCCAGCAGCACAGGGCGATGGGAAGGGGTCTGACATCTTTTTCAAACTTTTTGCGTTCTAGGAATGACAGCCAGTAACTAGTGACGAGCTGTTGGCAAGCAGTGAACGTTGAAGCGAGTAGATTTGGCTTAAGAGTAGATGAAATGAAATGAAAGCTGCTTCCAAGACTCCATTCTATACCTACGCACTCTTCGTGGCCGTCTTTTTCTCGGTCGAGTCGTCTGCGTT
>AWVV02000851.1:0-16786 GCA_000500205.2 Phytophthora lateralis | reverse complement strand
AGACGCAAAGGCCCGTCACTAAACGGGCGCCAGCGCCACCTGCCCCTGCCCCCTTCTGTCGACGCCCGTACTGGCTCCGATGGCTGGGCCACATTGGGTCTTGCAATTACTGAACTATATGTCGTTCTGCAACATCGTAAAAGATTTAAGTTACCAGAGGAAATGTAATTTAAAATGCTGAACCGTATGGGTCGTTCGAATTTAAGCATTCAGTATCAAAGGGAATTTGATATACCATTTCGGTCCTGGGACGGGGTATGCGACGGTGGGACGCACCTAGCAGGGCGATCTTGATGAAACGCGCCGACAGCAGACGACCAAAGGCACGATGAAGCGCCGGATGGGCAGCGACGCGCGGAAGCGTCTGGGCGCGTACGAGAAGCACGCAGAGATCGGACGCGGCACCTATGGCACCGTGTACCTAGGGTACCACGCCGAGTCTCGGGCGCGCGTGGCCATCAAAAAGGTGCTGGGGCCGCTGGCGGCGGGGCGCCACGAGGCCGACGTCCTCGCCCAGTGTCAAGGCGCCAAGCACGTGGTGCAGGTGCGTTGCCAGCTGACATCAATTGGATCAGGGCTTGCCAGGCGACTGGTCTGCTCGTAGCTGACTATTTGCGGCTTCGGGGTGCGGGTTATAGCTGCTAGAGGCCGTGGAGCTCAAGGACAAGCTGTTTCTGGTTATGGAGTTCATGGACAGCGATCTGGAGACGCTCATCAGCGCCACGGAGAGCGTCCCGCAGCTCGACGTGGCGCAGGTCAAGGCGCACTTGAAGATGCTGCTGCTGGGCGTCGAGGAGCTCCACTCGCGCGGAATTTTGCACCGTGATTTGAAGCCCAACAACCTGTTGCTGTCCAAGACGCAGCACTGCGCCAAGATCACGGATTTCGGCATGGCGACGGTGATCGAGAGGGAGAGCGAGGAGGGAGATGGAGATACGGATGTGGACGATGCATCCGCGGAGAAGAAGAGGCCCAAAAGGTCGGTGCAGGTCGTGACGAGGGCGTACCGAGCACCCGAGATCTTTTTTGGCGAAGAGAGGTATGGCTTTGAAGTGGACATGTGGTCGGCCGGATGCATCTTTGCTGAGATGTTGCTGCGACGGCCACTGGCCGACGGGTCCTCGGATATTGACCAGCTCAGCAAGATCTTCGCTGCGTTGGGGTCGCCCGCCGAGAACGGGTGGGAGGAAGCGAGCCAGTTGCCCTTCTTCCTCCGATTCAAGGACACAAACCCTACGCCGCTGGCCGAGCAGTTCTCGATGCTGTCGCCAGCGGGCGTCGATCTGTTGGCTCAAATGCTGCAGCTCAACCCGAAGAAGCGTATCTCAGTGCGCAAGGCACTCCAGCACGAGTTCTTCAGCGAGAAGCCCGAGGCACCAGCCCCTGCTGATCTGATCATCGTGGATGCCCCTGATCGTGTTGAACCTCCTGTCATCGACGGCACGGACGTCATCGTCGCGGAAGATTCTAGCCATACCTTTATGATCAAAGGCCGGCGGCTTTTGTAGACAAAACAAGTAAGCAAGGCGTGTCAGTGTCACAAGCGAGGATGCGTATTGCCGTTAAGCGACCCACAAGCAGGTCCAATCTCTAAAGCGACCGTAGTGGACACGCGCGATCTCTCATAGTGCTTTGCTAACTCTAACCGAGACGCGCAGGACGACCGACGCCACTGCACCTTATCCCTTCTTGATCTTGGCCTCGTTAAAAATCACGTGCTGCCGGACAATCGGGTCGTACTATATGTAGCAAAAAGACAATGAGTCCGTCAGCACGAGCGCCAACACCATTGGGTAAATGGCTGTCTCCCGTACCTTGCGGAGCGAGAGCTTCCTCGTGGCGTTGCGCGGGTTCTTGGTCGTGGTGTAGAAGAACCTGTGGGACCAGACAACGAAACATTCAGGGTGAGTCAGAAGACGACACTCAAAAGGTGAAAACACGCAGAACTGGACGCACCCAGTGCCCGCCGCACTCAGCATCTTAATCACCACGTTCTTGGCTTTTCCCTGCGAAGAAGGAGCAGGTCAGTAATTCAGCGCCATAATGTATGAAACGTCATAACTCGGCGAGTCTGGCGTGCAATTCGACACGAGAGACGGCGATAGCAAAAGGAAACGCAGCTCAATAACTGGCTAATGCAGCGTCGCCCCCCTGCCACCTCCTTATTGCACGCACACGCCGCCGAGACGAGCCCATTCCGCATCGTACCTTGGCCATGGTCGCTGGTGCTCTGCCAATGAGGACCACAAAAACCTGAGGTCGATGAATTCGTACTTATACGATACACAACAGTATTTGTATCCTTTGTTTCGGTGATCGACATCCTGTAGACGAAAAGCTATTTCGACCGGAGGTTGCAGCACTTGCAACTTGGTTTGGGAAGATAGCGAACGGTATATTTAGTGTCTATGTGTGGTTTCTGTTGTGACCTGCGAGTTTCTGCCTGTTTGTTCATAGCTGGTCTGCCTCCTCTCATCTGTCAACATGAAAGACGCGTTGCCAATGGCGTCCAACTGCAATCGAAGTGGCCTCGCCCTCGACTTCCCGCAGGACGAGTACTCGCTCATGTTCCCGCCATCCCCAGAGCATTCGCCGGGTGGCAGCAGTAGCTGCAATAGCTGGGTGTCCGGGGCTGCATCGCCTGTTCCCAGTGCCAAGAGCTCTTCGAGCTCCGATGCCTACAGTCCCGAGACCAAGACCAGGAAGTGGGTGCGTAAGGAGAAGATCGGACAGGGGTAGGAAGCAACACTTAACGGCTTTACGTGGTTGCTGTCATTGAGGCTGACAAACGTGTTGGGAATGGACAGCGCGCAAGGTTCTATCTATCGCTGCGAGGAGCCGAAGACCGGGCGAGACGTGGCTGTGAAGGTCATTTGGACGCGCGAGCTATCACCTGCAGCAGTCGAAGCTGTCAAGAGAGAGGTGAAAACCATGAAGCGGGTGCGACACCGACATTTGGTGCGCTATCTGCAGGCGACCGAGAAGAAGCAGAGCGAGCTGCGAATTTATATGGAGTTTGCACCAGGTGGTTCGCTAAGCTCTCGTTTGTCCCGTTCTGGGGCGCTACCCTTGACGCTTACGAAGCGGTATACCCGCCAGCTATGCGAAGCTCTGCAGTATCTCCATCAAAACGGAATTGCGCATCGAGATATCAAGTGCGCAAATATTCTCCTTACCGCACCCGATGATGACTATGGTGGTGACATCAAGCTGGGCGACTTCGGTACTTTTAAAGTCGTCGGCTGCGCCTCGCTCGTCGGAGGGCTGAAGGGAACCCCCCACTGGATGGCGCCCGAGGTGATCCGCCAACAGAATATGGAGGATAGCGGCAATCACGAGCGATGGTTCCGTGCTGACGTGTGGAGCCTCGGTTGTGCGGTGCTTGAAATGATCACCGGTCACTCACCTTGGCAGCAGTACAGTAACCCGCTCACAGCCATGTACCAAATCGTGTCAAGTGACCACACACCGACTATTCCAGCCGATGTTCCAGAAGAGGTACGTCGAGTAGTGCTGTTTGTCTGGTTTCGTGTCCGACCAATGAATGTTCACGTGGGTTTTTGCATCTTTGTCCAATAGACTGCTTCATTCCTCAAGCTCTGCTTACAGCGAAATCCAGAGCACCGCGCAACTATCAAGCAGCTTCTTGCTCATCCATTTGTCCGAGTTGCTGCTGGAAACTTGTGCAAATCAAAAGCGAGAGCGTCAAAACACCGGACCAAGCGTCTTGGAGACGCAAAAGTCAACAGCGTGGATGCAACATGCAATCAGCAAAGCTCGCACTCATTGCCGTCGGCACCGAACATGAAGACCACGACGGCTGGGAATGATTTGGCTCCAGAGCCAGAGCCACACGAGGATTCATCGACGCATTCGCACAAGGAAAGCCCCAGCAGACTCAAGGTTCTCTACTTGAAACCTTTGTCCCCGCGGATGTCACTGCGGGAAGACAATAAGAGGATACCACAACCACCAGCACTTCAGCTCGCCCGAGAAAACGTGTTGGGGTCCCTTCAAACGATATCCCCAGCGAAAATTCGACTGCCTCGAACTCCCAGGTAGGAAGTGACGAGATGGTTCCATGTCACGTGCCAAACTTGCTCACGTTTCCCATTTGTTTGACATTTGGGTAGATTGAAGCCGCTTGAAGCGATGAAGAAACCAATTGCTTCGACAATCACCAACCAGGACACAAACGCCAAACAACCTCCGTCCATGAGCTCGGCACCAGCAAGCATTCTGGTGCCGAAAATGCCTGCAAACCTTTCACGAGCAACGTCTGCCAGATCAAGACGACTACCGAGGCTGCTCGACCTGAAGACTGGAAAGGATCGCGAAACCCTCTCGGTTTCACCCAATAGATTGAGACGGATCGCCACAGCGCCAACAGCAGCAACGAACTTGGACTCTGGCGAAGACATGTTCCCGGATACCATCCGACTGCCTCCGCTGGGCGCCCAGGCAGCGAAAACTCGGTGCAATTCTGCGTCCAACTCAGCGCGTAACACCTAAACGTGAACGCGCGTCTGCAATCAAAGTGAATAAATACTAAAGTCATGCAATACAAATGCAACTTCTCACAGTCTCCGAGCTCTGTATCGTCTCGGGCTTCTCGGGTCTCCTCCAGCTATGGGTTTAGTCTTCACAGTGCTTCACGGTCGGAAATAGCCGTCTCCACTCCTGATGCTTGTGTGCACGAACAGTTCTGATCTGTTGCTGCTAAAACTTCCGTCGTGTCTTCTGGGCTCCCTCACGGGCTCCTCCTTGTCGTACGCTTCATCCTCCACCAAAATCGGGCCGCTAGCTGCTGCGATCTGGTGCCACGGGATCTCAATGGATAGCCACATGGCCATGAGCAGCACTCCAACGAGCGCCAGCGGCGACATGCCCTCCAGCAGCGGGCCGCGCAGCACGCCGTCCAGGCGTCCGGAGCTCTCCAGGACCCCCACGAGCAGCGCTGCCATCCAGTGGCCGACGCGTCTGCGCCACAGATAAGGCAGCTCTTGGTCTGCAAAGTAGAGCATCACCAGCACCTCCACCAGCTCGTAGTAGAAGGCCAAAGCGGCCGCTTGCCGCCAATAGGACGGCGTAGACGTCGTTAGGGTCGCAAAGACCGCGACGCCGCCCAATGTGGCGCCCCAGATGAAGACGCGCGCCCAGAAGAGCAGCCACAGCACCACTTTTTTGTCCTTGCGGCGCTCGAAGACGCACGGGAAGCTGCGCTGCCACTGGCGCAGCCCCTCCGCCAGGCCGTGGTACACAATGGCGCAACACGCGGCCTTAAGCTGCAGCTCCGACGGCAGTAGACGACCCCAGGCCAGCAGCATCACGCAGGCGCCGAGCACGCGCGCCAGCAGCAGGCGCCGCTGGATCTCGAGCGTCAGCACAGCGGCGCTCAGCACCACGAGCCACGCGAGCAACACGGGCATTGATCGAACGGTTATTATTGTAGACTTGGGAATTGTATGTTGCAAATGGAGAGCGGTTGCGAGCTGCAGAATGGAAGCGGTGAGGAGTACGAGTGCGAGTAGATTGTTGCAGAATGGAAGAGGATGCTGTAGTTGCAAATTTCCTAAACCGCAGTCTGAGAAGTGTATGGCCACCGCGAACGACAAAGGTGCAGTACCGGTATGCCGTAGATCCTAAGCTTAGCGCAAATTTGCACGATCGGTTCAACCACGTCATAACACCGAGACGCTTTGCAAGAGTGCTGTCTAGTGAAGTTGGTGAAGAAGCATGGATACACTTTCAAAATTGAAACGAAATATAAGCTTACACCTGGAGGTTGGCAATGGGCAGAAGAAGACAGCGACAGCAACCGTCAGTGTCTTGGTCCGCATAAGCTTCAGGCCGCTCCAGCTGGACTCCAGCTGGAGCTAACTGCAGTGGCTCAACGCGCGACGCCTTTGCGTCGTGATTGCCGCCCTTCCGATGCAACCCGACGACAGCCAAGCAGAGAAGGGTGGCTGGAGACTTTCAAACTTCGGTGGCGGGCGAGTCCTGACGAGCCACCGCTTTGCCCCGCCGAAACGCGGTTCGTTGGACCCATCGCGGCCAGCGTGGCGACGGTCGACACGTCGCCATTTGGCGCCAACACCTTCTTCGCACGGTGTGTAATGCGTACAGTTGGTCCCTCCTTCCCCTTACAGCAGAACCGCATCTACATCCTCATCCAAATCATATCTCACAGTTAGTAATTAATACAAATGTCAAGTAATTACCACTTCCCGCTCATATCAATTTTCAGGATGCGTGAAACTATAGTCCTCGGCATCTGATACTTAGCGTTCATTATTGAGATCGCCGCGTCCCGACCGCCGACACCGATGGCCGACGCCGCTGACGCGCTGCAGACGGCGCAAACGGGCGTGGATGTGCGCCTGGACGAGCGCAAGATGTACGTGGTGGAGTGGGCGGACGGCGCGGCCTTCGGCTTCACCGTGACGCCCGTGCAGTCGGACCGGGGCACGGTGCTGTGCCTCGCGCGCCGCACCGCCACGAGCGCCACCGCCGGCATACAAGACGTCGTGCCGGGCGACATGCTGATCGCCATCGGGGACGAGAAAGTGTACCACTTGGGCGCGGGCAACGCCACCAAGCTGCTGCGGTCGGTGCAGAAGCCCGTGCGTTTGACGCTGCAGCTGTCGCCCTACGGCGCCGCCGCCAAGGACCTACCGGACCTCGCCCCCAATGAGTACACGTACTTATGGGAGTCGGGTCCGCTGGGCATCGTGCTGACTACGGACCCCAAGAGCAAACTGCCGCTTGTCAAGCGGTTCACGGGCAAGGCGGACAGCCCCGCGCTCGAGAGGGACGTCAAAGTCGGCCACGAACTCGTGTACGTGAACCAGACGCCCACAAGCGACCATTCCATCTCAGCCATCATTGGCATCATCAAGGAGCTGCCCAAGCCCATCACGCTCCGCTTCAGGAAACCCCTGGCCGAGGAGCTGCAGATGCAGCTGCCGGAGCTCGCCGACGGAGAGTACGACTTTTTGTGGGAGTACGGCTCGCTCGGACTTGTGGTCGGCACGTCGGCCGACGGACTGCCCTACGTTCGGTCGTTTACGGGCAAGGGTACGTCCAAGCAGCTCGCGCAGGTGCAGGAGAACGACGTGATCATCCTCGTGAACGACAGGTCAACCAAGGAGCACGGCTTCCATGAGACCATGCAATACATAATGAACGTGCCCAAACCGGCGGTGATCCGGTTCCGTCGGCCTATGGCCAACAGGAGCAAGGCCAACAAGTCCGTGGACAGCGCGACTGCGCAGATGGCGGCTGTGAGTATGGCGACCCCGCCTCAACCACAGCGAGCGCTGTCTCCAGTGCATCGCTCAGCAAGCACGGCAAGTGCACCACCCGCACCCGCACCTGTACGGAGCTACTCGTCTTCGCGTAGCAACTCGGCTGCTAGTGAAAACGAGGCCACGCCTGGCTTGCTAGGGTACCGAAGCGCGCGCAGCAATAGCTCCTTCAACGCTTCTCGCCACCAACATTCCAGTAAGTACCAGCTTCAGCCACAGTACCAGTCTGCGCAGGTGGCCGAAGACCTGTCATTTGGTCAGACGCAGGGCTACGGAGATAACGATTATCAGTCTCGGCAGTCCCCGTATCAGCCATCGCCACTGCAGCAGCAGACGTCGTTCCAGCAGACACCGCCGCAGCCCCAACAGCAGCTCTACCAGCAGTCATCATTCCAGCAGTCTCAGGCTGCGCCACAGATGGAAGAAGAGGAGTTCTTCGAGATCGACTCGAACGCGTACTACCAGATTCAGTGGACCGACGGTCCATTCGGCTTCACTGTGCGCGAGGCGCAGTCGAAACAGGGCGCGGTGGTCCTCATCACTAAGCGCACGGGCAAGAGCACGTGTGCCGGTCTGCGGCGTGTGGCCGTGGGTGACATCCTGATCAAGATCGGCGACAAGGACGTTCGTCAGCTAGGGTTCGAGCGCTCCACGATGCACCTGCGCAATGTGCCCAAGCCCGTGGTGCTAACTTTCCAAGCCATCGATTAGCAGATGCAACGGACACGAGAGAGGGATCAGAGACCAGCAATGGTTTGTTTGTTTAGGGGGTAGCGAGCGAGCAGCAGCGTAGAGGATACAGGACATATTGAGTCAATCGTTATCACAGCTAATGTTGCACTACTGTGTGAGAAATCGAGTCAAGTCCTACATGTAGGCTAGCAATGTCAGCGGGTAAAAACACGTGCAAAGAGCGCGACTATCGAACAGTATTTTTGTTCCCTAGTCGTTACGGCTCCCCCTCCTTAGCGGCTCAGACTGGCACCTCGCACTCTTGGCGGGCACTCGGGAAGTCGCAGTCCAGCGCTCAGAGTCAATCTGGCAGCTTCGAGGCAACGACATGACGGACCAAGTCCCTGCAGGTTTCAATGAGAAGTACCGCATCGGACGCGTCATCGGCGAAGGTGTTGTTGCAGTCCACAGGCTCCGGATACCGCCCTGTCCTAACCTCTGCGTGTTTTCAGGCAACTTTTCCATCGTCAAGGAGTGCACGAACCGCAGCTCGGGCGACCGGTTCGCCGTCAAGTGCATCAACAAGGCGGCGCTCAACCCGAAGGACCGCAGCAACCTGGTGCAGGAGATCGAGATCCTCAAGGACGTACGTTCTATCTACGGCCTGCAAACTGCAGTGGTACCGTCGTTCTAACTGTCCTGTGATTGCAGATGAGTCACCCGAACATCATCAAGCTGTTCGACGTGTACGACGGAGACAGCCCCATGTGCTTCCTGGTCATGGAGTACGCCGAAGGAGGCGAGCTCTTTGACCGCATCATCGCCAAGGAGTACTACACCGAGGCGGAGGCCAAGAAGGTGGTGAAAGTCGTGGCTAAAGTGCTACGATACTGCCACTCGGAAGGAGTGACTCACCGCGACCTCAAGCCGGAAAACCTGCTCTACGCAGATGAGACCGAGAACGCGGTGATCAAGATCGCTGACTTCGGGTTCGCTAAGTTGGTCACGGAGGAGACCAACATGTCCACGATGTGCGGCACCCCGGGTTACTACGCGCCCGAGATCGTCCGCAAGCTGCCGTACGACAGCAAGTGCGACATCTGGAGTCTCGGTGTCATCGCCTACATCCTGCTGTGTGGGTTTCCGCCGTTTTACGACGAGAACCAAGTGGAGGAGATGCGGAAGGTGCGTAGTCTTTGCTGCGTACTCTTGTTGCAACTTACCAGGGCTGACATTTTTATCTCGTGGATAGATTCTCAATGGCGACTTTGAGTTTGTGGCGCCGTATTTTGATGGCGTCTCGCAGCAGGCCAAGGACCTAATCTGCAAGATGCTGGTGGTGCAGCCGTCGAAGCGGTTGACGGCTCAAGAAGTGCTTGACCACCCGTGGTTCAACGACATTAAGGATGCAGACGACGACGCCCCAGTGCTCTCGGTGGGTAAGAACATGAAGGTGGCACGACGTCTGACTGCACGCAGCAAGTTTCGCGCTGGTGTGGGTGCCGTCATGGCTGTGACCAAGACTCAGCGACTGCTGAGGGCCGCTCGTAGCCCGCCGACTTAGGTTTCATCACGATGAGATGTTGCGGTGAGCCGATTGCTTGATCTGGTTGAGCGCACAACGTGGATTGCCACGAATGATATTATCTTAACAAAAGAATTTTATTCGCAACATGAAGCTTGGGTATCCAGCTTAATTGATTTAGCTGTACGAAACGACAACACCGCCAACTCCGACTCAAACGCTCGACAGGGAAACCTCATCGAACTCAGGTTCGTTTCAGCAAGGACAAACAGCATCAACATGGACTGAGGTGCAGTCTACCAATGCCCGTTTCTCCTTACATAGAGGAATGGAGTTTTGCCGACTCGACTGATCGGATGGAAATAGCCCAGAGCCTGCGATTGGAAATATATATATATTGGCAACGATGTCTAAAGTTCCTTGCTGTTGCCGTCAACATTGAAATGCCTATTGTTGAAACCTGGCAATATGATATTGCAATATTCTGTACATGGAACGATGCAATTGAGAATTGAGATTGCAGTATGTATTTCACTCCATAGCACAATCTGGCATTGGAGTTGCAATATTTGTCCGGCGTACTAGTTTAGACCAATATTTGTCCTGTCACTGCCCCAGACAAACTAGAATGGATAAACAGACATACCGACGAGAGCCTGGCTTTCGTAGAGGAAGTGAAGGCTGATTTCTAAGGGCCTTAACTGTACATGTAGTAGATTTATCTCAATTCCACTTGTTTGCAGAGGTACAGTACAGTTCCGATACATGTATGATGCCCGCATCTGGTTTGCAGCAAATTATCGATCACCGGGTGTTCACAGATTCCATTGCCTCTGCTCTCCTGGTATAATAAGCACAGCGGCCTGCAGGGCAAAAGCCAATACAGTAACATAGTACATGTATTAATACACATGTAAGCTTACTGTACAACCTTACGAGTGACCATGATCACCACGAAGGATGAACCAGCTGGCAAGCAGGTTCGACCATACCGGGTAGAGGCAAATACCCATGTATTGACATAATGGTGATGAAATCTGTCGGTTTTACTACAGTACACGTATGCCAGACCACCAGAGCCAGCCACCTTCTGCTCCATCATCCATTAGATTTGAGATGCAGTCGCAAGTGACCCCAATCGTTCACACGAAGACGTGTAAACGAGTGTTTACCGGACACCCGTGGTGAAGCTCGTCAACCGTCCAAACGATGGAGCTGCAGCCTGAATAACAAGCTCACTTTCAATTTCCCCAGCTCCCCCACAAACACCACCGGTCTACCGCGCCAAGTCGAACAAGATCATGCCTGGCACTCGACGAGTGACCGTTCTCCTAACCTGGGCTGTCGCTCTCACCTTGGCACATACCTGCTTGAACTGCGCTGGATCCGTTATCACTGGCACCCCATCAGGCTTCGCGGTCGGCACTACGGGTGGAGGCAACGCGACGCCCGTGTACCCCACTAGTATCAAGGAACTCGCCACCTTCCTCAGCGACAACACCCCTCGCGTCGTCGTTCTCAGACAGGAGTTCAACTTCATCAACACGGAAGGCTCAACCACTGAAAAAGGCTGCCGTCCGAAGAACAACCTCGACTGCATGGCCAAAAAGAACGGCTTCCTAGGACAAGACGCTATCCAGCCGAGCTTCAGCCAGTGCGACGGCAAAACTATCAATGTGACCTATGACAAGGCAGCTATTACCCCCCTTTCAATCGGCAACAACAAGACATTGGTCGGAGAAGGCGTCAAGGGCGTTCTTAACGGCAAGGGCCTCCTCATCAAGGGCAGCAACGTCATCGTTCAGAACATCCACATCACCAACTTGAACCCGCACGTCGTGTGGGGCGGAGATGGAATCACGATCCGAAGTGAGGGCGGCGCCGCGCCGAAGGGCGTCTGGATCGACCACGTGAAGGTTTCTAGTCTCGGACGGCAGATGCTCGTCATCAACTTCTCAGGAGCCACCGGCATCACGGTCAGTAACTGCGACTTTGACGGCAACACCGAGTACTCAGCTTCTTGCGATGGTCGTCACTACTGGGGTTTCCTGATTCTAGGCAAGCACACGGAGATGAGTTTGCTTGGCAACTACATTCACAAGACATCAGGACGCTCCCCAAAGATCGGAGGTCACGACGGAGAAGAGTCTGTCGTTCACGCTGCAAACAACTATTTCGCAGACAACTCGGGCCACGCCTTCGATGTGGCAGCGGGTGGATACGTCTTGGCGGAGGGAAACTACTTTGACTCCGTCAAGATACCGAGTCAACCTGATCCGAAAGGAAGCTTTTTTATCCCGGATGTATCCGAGAAATGCCAAGCGATTATCGGCCGCGGGTGCAAGCTGAATGTGCTCACCAAGAGCGGAACCTTCACGGGCAACTCGGCAGAGGCTGCGGCCAAGAAGGTCGGCAACTATAAGGCGCCTATTGGCGGCACCCAGGTGAGTGCCCCAGCTCAGTTGTCTGCAGCGACCGGGAACTTCGGCGTTGGTGCTCTTGGTGGTGACAGTGTTGCCCCTTCAAGCATCATTGGAACCGCCGCAAAATCAGTCAAATAGACGGCAGCAGGGGCTGTACCACGTATGGCATAGATTGATTTTTCGTGAAACAAGTATAGATGTTCGAGCTACATGTTATGTGAATTCAACAATGACATGTTTGTTCGATCGGCCCAGCAATAGCTCACCGCGACTTTGGAAAGCCTTCGGGATCACCTTGTCGGCACTTGAACCGCAGGCGCGTCATGTGATTGTACTGCACCACGAGACGATGATGCCAGGTCGGTTTTCTGAATAAAAATGAGCCCTGCACGCGCCCCCTACTAATAAACATGACTGTACGGGTTCCATTTCTCTTGAGCGGACGAAATGCTGCATCAAACTGCGAATAAAGTAATGTGTAGGGCTGGGAAGCCGGAGTAACCTGTGCTGCGATTAACAAGTTCTAGCAGGGTCATCGACTTAGTTGCGAATCGGGTATCACCTAGAGATGGACAGTTCAAGCGTTATCTCAAAACACGTTAGCTTTGACGATCTGCTGGCGGTCACAACGACACTCTGACTGCATGCTACGCGCATTACATGTACTACAGGCAACTCTCGGTGGGAGGTTGCGTGCTCCTTCACTTCGTGGGTTTTCACGACGAAGATGCTGATCTTCAGTCGCCGCGCAGGCGTACTCGTGAGCTCGCTTGTCGCGATGGTGCTGGTACAGAACTCCATCGCTAGCGCAGCCTCTGTGGTCACCGGTACACCGACAGGCTTTGCGGTCTGAACAACTGGCGGTGGCGATGTCGAGCCTCGCGTTATCGTCTTGAAACAGGAGTTCGACTTCATTAATTCGGAAGGCTCAATCACCGAGGACGGCTGTCGTGGGAAGAACAACCTTGACTGCATCGCCAAGAACAACGGTTTCCGGGGCCAAGACACGATTCAAACGTCTTTCAGCACGTGTGACGGCACGACGATCGAAGTGACGTACGACAAGGCAGCTCAAGGTTGCTAGCAACAAGACCCTCGTGGGTGAAGGCACCAGCGGCGTGCTCACTGGCAAAGGTATCGAAATTAAAGGCAACAACGTTATCGTGCAGAATATTCACATCACGAACCCGAATCCGCACATTGTGTGGGGTGGAGACGCCATTGGTATCAGCGGAGACGATGCCGTTATCCCTACAGGCATTTGAATTGATCATGCCAAAGTCACCAGCGTGGGGCGGCAGATGATCGTGGTGAACTTCTCCGGTGAGTTGGGCGTCACGATCAGTAACTCGGACTTCGACGGCAACACCAAGTATTCGTCCCCGTGTGACGGACACCACTACTAGGGCTTATTGTTACAGGTGCGAAGACGGAGGTGACACTAGTAGGAAATGCCATTCACGAGATGCCAGGACGTTCGCCCAAGATTGGAGGCTCAAAGGACAACTTCATCGCAGTCCACGCCGTTAACAACTACGTCTACGACAACACCGGCTATGCCTTCGACGTATCGCAACGGGGATACGTCCTGGTAGAAGGCAACTACTTCGATTCTGTCAAGACGCCTAGCCAACCTGACCCGAAAGGAAACATCTTTGTGCCTGCTGCTGCTGGAGCAAGCATCGGCCGCGATTGCGAGGTCAATGTACTTACTGACAGCGGAACATTCGCTAGCAACTCGGAGGGCGCCGCAACCCAACAGCTTGGCACGTTCAAGACGCAGATCGTCGGGACGAAGGTGGCCACTGCCGCTCAAGTCTCGGCGGCCACTGGCAACTTCGGCGTTGGTGAGTTGGGCAGCGACAAGGTGACCCAGCAAACCACCACAACAGGATGTAGCGATGCTCAAGAAACGGAGGCACCCACTGCCACGCAAGCCACTCAAGAGATGATTGAGCGGGGTCGTCTTCCTCGATGGGAGGATGCACCTCAAGCCACCAACGCCCGTGTGGGAACGACTGCGGCAGCTTCGACGGACATGCCGCTGGGTACTGTAACGCCGTACGCAGACGACTCGGGCATCTGGAAGCTCGGTTCTGCAAGGGCCAAACAGCGGCTCGACCAACTCGTCTAATTAATAGGTTGTTCCGGATCATGTGGTCTTGATGTTTGTAAGTTACGTTCGTTTTTCCCGAACTTAATTTTGTTTAAATTTGAAAAAATGCATTTTACCGAGAACTAAAAAAAATCACAATTCACTCGAGCAAGTATGGCCGGTCGACCCCGAGTGGTGCGCGTGCAGCCTGCCGACGCGATCGCCGAGCCCACGCGGCCGGTGCAGCGACGCGAGGCTGTGAGTTACGTGCGCAAGCTGGAGGTCGTGGCGTTCTACGAGGCGCGCAAGAGTCTGGACGAGACGGTGGCGCATTTTTTCCCGGACGCGGCGGCGTCCCAAGTGCGCGCCAAGAAGCAGCTCGTGATGCGCTGGCGGCGCGAGCGCGGCAAGATCGAGGCTATCTGCGAGGCCGGCGGTGGCCGCAAGACCAACGACCGCAAGGTCGGCATGGGTGCGACGCTGTCGGCCGACGCGGAACAGCGCATCGTCGACTGGCTGCACGAGGAGCACGCGGCCGGCCGCGCCGTGTCGGCCAAGCGGCTCTCGGAGCGCGCCATGCAGGCCGCTCAGGAGGACAAACTGCACCCGGACTGCTTCAAGGCCTCGTGGACGTGGAGACAGTCGTTTCTGAGGCGACATGGCTTCGTGCAGGGAGCTCAGGGAGGGCAACCGGCGGAGCCGACACCGACAGGAACGACATTGTAGGAATGGAAGTAGTTGAGTGATATATTACTGAGTGTTAATGTAGGGGTTAGTAGTAGTAGACGCCGGCTTTTACCATGGCGGAGGCGAAGCGGGTTTCCTCGCAGCTCTTGGTGGGCTTCCGTTTGGTGATCATTGTGGGCGGGTTCCACCCGAGTGTCAAGGAGTCCGTGACGGGAGCGAGCGCCTTTTCTCGTGGGTCTTTTTCCATGCGCTGGTGCTTAACCAGCTTCGCGCGGAAGTCGAGGTTGGACACGAACTCGCGCATTGGGACCCCGTCTTTCAGATACGCGTTGTGCGCGGCGGCGGACTGCATGGACTGCGAGTGGCGGCAGAGTTCTTCCATTTGGGCCAGGAAGGGGGCGAGTTTGATGGACTGAGAGGCATCGGAGCCATTCTGCAGACGGAAGAATTGCTCGACGAGAGTTCGTACGCTGGCTGGGACGTTGTCGACGCCTTTCGGACACTTGTAGAGGAACCGCAGCATGTCGGGTAACTGCGTGAGCGTAATGGTGGCTAAATCGAGTTCTGCGTTCGCGGCCAGGGCCTCTTCGTCGCTCTCTGAGTACAGTGTGAAGCCTGGTCGGTAGGCTTGCATGAAGGCGCCCTGGAAGTCGCATGGCTGAAAAGTATGGATGGGCGTCTCCTTCACTGGGTCGAAGGGGCTTTGCGAACCGAGGAGAGTGAGGCCAAAGAAGGCGGACATGCTTGACTGGACTGAGTGGATCGCTTTCTTCAGTCACTGATTGCGAGGCGCTGGTCTTTCACGCTGTGTGCTGGAGAGAACGTGAGGCAGGTCCAATTCTGGAGTGCTGCATTTCAACGGAGGCAAGTTTGCCAGGCTGCAAATAGTGACGACGGTGAACCACTAAAAATATGAACAAGTGTCAAGATGTAGTGGAAGGAAGCAACGTTAATATTGACGGCATCCTCGATTGCCAGGAACGACCTGCGATTCAGAACAGCATATTTTGCGATTGGCAGTCAGCGCCGCTCGGGCCACCAGCCTGCATCATGTCCGATACATCCATATACTGTACTTACAATCATGGGTAAGCATGGATCATGTCCATGTTTACCCATGTAAGTTTACGTTTGAACCTGACCCATCGATGTCGGACGTCGTGAGTCCCGTCCGCTTTTGCTACTGCCAAAGGCCAAGGCTGCTCTCAACACACCAACGGAGCGAACGATTTCTAGAGTGCCAGTGATTCGTGTCCAGTATTTATGAACTCGCTTGTTGGCGCGTTTCGTAGCGCTAACGATATCTTGAGATGGACTTTGCCAGCTGATTAAGGCACAGAAGCTCGGCGACATGGCGCGTTCGAACAACAAAATGCTGAGAAACGCAGTGTAATCAAGCGCTTGGCCTCCAAGCTGCAGACGACCATGCGATGGCTGTCAACCATCGTTGCTCACCAACTTTGGCGACGGCTTCGAGAAACTCAAGCTACCCAAGATGATCCGAGGACTTATCAGCGCAGTTCTTGCAGTTGCACTAGCACACCATGGATTCGCCACTGCAGTCTCAATTAACACTGGCGTAGCACCTGGATTCGCCGCGGGCACCACTGGCGGTGGCAATGCTGCGCCTGTTTATCCTAAAGACGTCAAGGAATTAACGATTTTCCTGAGCGACGCCGAGCCACGAGTCATCGTGCTCAACCAGGAGTTTACTTTTATCGACACGGAGGGGTCTACCACAGAAAGCGGCTGTCGACCGACAAACAACCAGCAGTGTCTAGCGAAGAAAAATGGCTTCGAGGGACAAGATGCGATCCTCATGGACGGCGACTCGGCCATGCAGCAGACGGGTGGGTGCGATAGCGGCGGCATTTCCGTGGACGTGACGTACGACAACGCGGCGAAGACACCGCTAACTGTGACAAGCGATAAGACTTTGGTTGGTGAGGGCACGAAGGGTGTCTTGAATGGCAAGGGTCTCATTATCACTGGCGGTAACGTTATCGTTCAGAACATTCATATCACAAATCTAAACCCTCATCTCGTCTGGGGCGGCGATGGCATCTCCATCGGCGGT
>AWVV02000850.1:0-16472 GCA_000500205.2 Phytophthora lateralis | reverse complement strand
AAATGCATGTTATCGCTTATGATTCGCCAAAAAGGATTTTATTTTATATAGAGACCTGTCTGTGCATTTGATTAATGCCGGCTATTTTTAGTCTGCCGGCTTTGTATGTCGTTGTCCGTAATCTGGTCATTGCTTGCCTAAATTTTAATGCGCTCAGATTCATCGGGCTATTGGCACTCCAGGCTCTCGCTGTGAAGGACACGCACTTTGATGCAGTTTATATAGTCTGCCTAATACTCGTCATAGTTGCTTTCACACCACTAGCTTTTGGCTGCTGTCAAAAGCGTCTGTACAGGGTCTAGCCTGTTCTTGGTCATTTAGCTCGTGTGTATCATCTCAAATCTGCCCAAAAAGCGGAAACTCAAGTCCGAAGCTACATTGACGTACAGATCAAGTTGTCGCCGCGGAGCTAATAAAGGACAACGAAACTACCGTCGGAGAGGAAGTCCGTGATTTACCTCCAACCTACTTCGAAGTACAGTCAACAAGAATCCGGCGTTAGTTCGAGCTCCGACAAGTAATGTCTGCTTTGACTCGAAAATGTCGTGTTCGACCTGCATGAACGCTCGCTGTCGTTGTGCAGCACGAACTCGCAAGCTCTCCGCTTGTTTTTCAAATACCGTTTTGCTCGTTAGAGGGAATTAATAAATTCCATAAACAAGCCAGTTATCAATCCCTCGGTTTACTGCCCGGATACGTCCATCGAAGGCAATTAGCCACGTTGTTTCAGTATGTCTGGAATTTAAAGCGGGGCTGTCCTTGTTTGCAGGAAGTCCTTCTTCGCGTCATACTATGACTGTCCCAAAAAGCAGCGTTGATGCAAATACGCCCCCGACACGTTCGCCTCCACGCCGTCTGGTTGACACTCCATGCGTTGTCGGCTCTGATCTCTTTCCATCGCCGGCTGCTGTTACAACGAGTCAAGCCGTGCGTTGGACATCCCTAGATATCCGTCGTCCTCGTCTTTGGCCGTCATTTCCGCCAATCGTCAGCTGCGACATCGAATATCCTCCAATGGCTGTAATCGCACTTAGTGCGTCGTGACTCCTTGCATTATCATGTTCACTCCCTTCTTCTCTACCAAGCGCCAGTCGAAGACTTGCTCTCCTCGGACCTGCTTCCGGTTCTGCCAATGGACACGCCCGTGCATCAGATCAACGAGTCGAGCCTCCTGCTGGGCAACGCCACGGGCGACGCGCTGGTGCTGGGGCTGCCCCTCAACTGGGTGGAGACCCACCGCGCGTCCAGCCTGCTCCTGGCGCTGGGCTGCTGCGTCGTGGCCTCGCTGCTGAGCGTCTACAATATCGTGCAGCACCTGGCGCACTACTCGCGGCCGCAGCTGCAGCGGTACATCGTGCGCATCCTCGTGGTGGTGCCCGTCTACGCGCTGGGCTCGCTGCTCTCGCTCTCGTTCGTGAACCAGGCGCTGTACTTCGACTCGATCCGCGACTGCTACGAGGCCTTCGTGGTCTACAGCTTCCTGGCGCTTGTGCTGAGTTTCGCAGGTGGAGAGTCTGTCTGCGTGCTCAAGATGCAGAGCGAGCCCGACATCCGGCACCCGTGGCCGCTCAGCCGCTGTCTGGACCCGCTCGGACGCGACGGGCGCCTGCTGCGCCTGTGCAAGCGCGCCACGATCCAGTTCGTGTTCGTTAAGCCCATCTTCGCGGCGCTGTCGCTGCTCATGCTGGCCTGTGGCAAGTACCACACGCTGGCCTACCAGCTCATTCTCGTGGTGGTCTACAACGTGTCGTACTCGCTGGCGCTCTACGGGCTCTGGATCTTCTACCTCGCCACGAGACACATCCTGCAGCCCTTCAACCCCGTGCTCAAGTTCTTCGCCGTCAAGAGCGTCGTCTTCCTCACCTTCTGGCAGAGCAGCCTGCTGGACTTCATCCCGGGCATCACGAACGAGCAAACGTTCGCCTGGAAGGACCTGATCCTGTGCGTCGAGATGGTTCCTTTTGCCTTCGTGCACCTGCTGGCTTTCAACTCGAACCAATTCAAGAAGAACCTGGACCGACTGCCCGACTCGGAGGTGCTCAAGAACATGAAGGAGGTGCTCAGTCTCTCGGACATCCTGGCCGACGCCTACCATAACTTCATGCCGTCCTACCGCGACTACATGTTGCAGCGCGGTGGCGAGTCGACTGGCCGAGCGCGTCGCAAAAACGACTCGGCTGGAGGGTTTGGTGACACGTCGTCGTCGGAAGGCAGCCCGACGCCCATGGCTCACTCCAACCCGCGGGTGCCGCGCTTCGTGATCGACGACGAAGACGACGACGAGATGGAGGAGATCGACCTCGAGTCGAACGTCAGTACCACAATCAGCTCAGCGGAGTTTCCGGCTTCCTCTACGAATGTCAAGTTGGCCGAACTCAAGCTGCCGGCTAAGAAGGACCAAGAAACTGTCGCTGATGCTGACGTCGCCATGGCCAATCCGCAGGACGACGACCACGCCAAGACCGCCGACATCGAAGACGCCCTCGAGGAAGGTACGGCTGCGACTGCTGACCAGCGGCCAACGGTGGACGAAGCTCCGTCCAGGCAACGATCCAATAGCTCCCCCAGCGCTGCCAGTGCCCATGAACGCACGCGGCGCCAAGAGGACAGTGCTACTCTATAGACCGCTAGCTAATACTTGTAATAACCTATCGTAACTTCAAATGCAAACCCAAACTTCGCGGTTTATCTTTGACTAGTGCGTCGAATTCGCTGGTGTTCGCAATCTCCGACAATGCAAGCAAACATTCCTGCATCAGCCAACAATGCCATATCCATGGCATTCCGATTCCTGCGTTGTCACCAAATAAGCGTTCGTCCGTGTCTTGCTTCACGGCTGTGTTGTTCCCCATAGTCGACTCGGCCGCCGTACAGTTGGTACAAGGCTTCACAGGCCCGGTCATGGTGGGAAGACAATGCCCCGACGTCAACCATGAGGTGGTTGCTGTTCATTTCGCGTAGAGCTTCCTCCGGCCAGTACGGCGACCACGAATTCCAAAGCGGGCGAGCTCTTCCGTACCCGAAGACGCCGTGAATCAGCACGACCGGAGATTTCGTGGTGGTGAGTGTCATATTCCGACGACCGCTTCGGGGCAACGTTCGAGACTCCACTACATCCGACATGGAGTGCGTCCAACCCCGTACACTTGGTAGGCCACAGCTTCGGGGGCACCACCGCACTTGAGCTGTACCAATTGATTTGTGCAGATTTCTTCGGCGTGGGGAGTGATTATCGGTGGGTGGTCAGTCTGGTCTCCATCGCTGGACCGCTGACAGGCTCAACCGTGACACATCTCTTCGGGCTGCACGAGCTGCGCATGGTGCCGTATTCATTCGGCCACTTGATCGGTTCCGCGCTAGGCGTCTGGTTCAAACTACACACCGACTGGTCTGTGCTGCACCAAGTGTTCGACTTCAAAATGCCGCAGTGGAAGTGCGTGACGACATTCCGAGAGCTCCTGTCGCCTCGCGGCCGCATCAACGGCTCCACCGACCTCGCAGTGTTCAACATCCTGCCTCGTGAGAGAATGAAGCTCAACGCGCGACTGTTTCACATGGACAAGATCTTCCTCATCTCGGTTGCTACATCCAGCCACGTCAAGCTACCGCTTGCTGAGATCGCTTTGAGTACACTATCCGCTATCTTGGCGATTGCTGCTGTAGTCGGTATCTCCAGCGGACAAATTGCGTTGACGAGTTTGTCGATGCTTGCCTGGCTCGCATCTCTTTCGATTTTACGGGCACGTATCCGGATTCTCGACTACGCCTCCATTCCTTCACTTTATGCGCTTTTGTTGATCATGCGCCGCCACGTTCGCACATTGCACACGATCTTCGACGGCTTTGACCGCGTACAGTGGGGGGGAAAACGACGGAGCTGTGAACCTGCACTCCATGCTGCGACCCTGGACGTCTGTGATCGACACCAAGAGCTCCCGAGTATCTGCCGAAAGTGACACAGAATCCACTGCGTCGACTGCTTCATCACTGTCTATAGCAGCCGAACTTGTATCCACTGCAGTCACAGCATTGTATGAAGAAGACTTGGATATCGACCCCACCATTTCTGCCAATTTCTTCAAGCTGCGTCGTGGAAACTGGTACGTGCATCGCGTCGAGAAGAATCACATGGCTGGGACGCACTTCGACAGCGATTCACCCGCACTGTTCCAACGGCTCTTTCGAGTCATGGTCAATCGCTTCGAGTCCACAAGAGCCCTGCAGGCTCCAACGTCCACCTTGTCACCTTGATCCAAGCAATTTGCATCCTCAGCCATAGAAGGAGCCATGACTCAGGAAGCACTACGAGAACCTCGATGGTCGAAACGAGCGTGGTTGAAGTCGATGTCTCCAGAAAGTTTCAGGTCCAGTTATCCAATGACGCTGGCGAATCGCAATCTCGAATACTACTTATTCAAGGACACCGCCGACATTGCCGGTTCAATCGAGTTCCAAATTAACTGGGTATTGTACGTCATCGCAACGGTAGGACGGATACTGGCGGTCTGATCGCGCGTCTTGCACGCCATTTCATTCTCGCTTTTGCCGCCACGCGCGCACTCGTCCCTTCAAGATCTTCATATCCTCTTCCTCCGGCAGCATGGGCAGCGACATCCTGAAGGTCCACGTGGCCAACCCCGTCGTGGAGCTCGACGGCGACGAGATGACGCGCATCATCTGGAAGGACATCCGCGAGAAGCTCATCCTGCCCTTCGTGGACCTCCAGATCGAGTACTACGACCTCGGACTCGAGCACCGCGATGCCACCAACGACGAGGTGACGCTCGAGGCCGCGCGCGCCATCAAGAAGCACAATGTGGGCATCAAGTGCGCCACCATCACGCCGGACGAGGCGCGCGTCGAGGAGTTCGGACTCAAGAAGATGTGGCTCAGCCCCAACGGGACGCTGCGCAACGAGCTAGGCGGTACGGTCTTCCGCGAGCCCATCGTGTGCAAGAACATCCCCAAGCTCGTGCCCGGTTGGAAGGAGCCGATCATCATCGGCCGCCACGCCTTCGGCGACCAGTACAAGGCCATCGACTTCGTGGCCAATGAGCCTGGCACCTTCAAGCTCTCCTTTACCCCGGTGCGCAGCGGCACTGAGCCGGAGGAGTACCATGTGTACGACTTTAAGGGCTCGGGCGGCGGCGTGGGCATGGGCATGTACAACACGGCCGAGTCCATCACGGGCTTTGCCAAGTCATGCTTCGAGTACGCGCTCGAGCGTAAGATGCCGCTGTACATGAGCACCAAGAACACGATCCTCAAGCGCTACGACGGCCGCTTCAAGGACATTTTCCAGGATATGTACGAAAAGTCGTACGAGACCCAGTTCAAGGCGGCCGGCATCTGGTACGAGCATCGCCTCATCGACGACATGGTGGCGCAGTGCCTCAAGTCCAAGGGCGGCTTTGTCTGGGCGTGCAAGAACTACGACGGTGACGTGCAGTCGGACATTTTAGCGCAGGGCTTCGGCTCACTGGGCCTGATGACCAGCGTGCTGCTCACGCCGGACGGCAAGACGATGGAGGCCGAGGCCGCGCACGGCACGGTCACGCGCCACTACCGCGTGCACCAGAAGGGTGGCGAGACGAGCACCAACTCGATCGCGAGCATCTTCGCGTGGACGCGTGGGCTGCTGCACCGCGCCAAACTGGACAGCAACAACCAGCTCAAGCTCTTCTGCGAGGAACTCGAGGCCTGCATCGTGGAGAGCGTCGAAGCCGGCCAGATGACAAAGGACCTGGCGCTGCTCGTCCATGGCTCGGACATGAAGCGCGAGCACTACCTCGATACGTTCGAGTTCATCGACCAAATCGCCCAGAACCTGCGCTCGCGCCTCGCTGCCAACCCGCACTTCGAAGGATAAAATGCAAATTCAGTAAATACCAGTAATCACTTCAACTTGCCTTGTTACATCAAGGTGGCTACAACTATCGATACCACGTCACTCTGTCGAGGTGCCCCTTATCCGGACATAACCCGTATCCGGATCTCGCCTTCTCAGGACCTTCATTCTTGAAAAAGGTGCGCGAAGGAAGCGGCGATGAGTGCGCGCCGGTCGATGAGCGATGCTAGCGACGCAAGCGGGGATGATGACGAGTTCCTGAACGCGGCGCTGGACGAGCTGGTGGAGGAGGGCGCGCTAGCCCGCGAGCTGGCGCGCAGCGGTTTCTTTGGCGGCGAGTTGGACGCAGAGGAGGCTCCAGCCGTCCCCGCACCGCCGCGACGAGGTGCCAGCGCGAGAACAGGACGCGGCGGGGGCAGATCCAACGCCGCGCGCATGCTGGAGGCGCTGGAGGCGCTTTCCCACGACGCGGAGGGGAGCTCAGGCGTGCCCCAGTCGCTCCGGGGCCTGCTGGAGCAGCTGCATGGCGGGGACGGCGGCATGTTCCCGCTCTCGCAGTTGATGCAGAGCAACCCCAGGTTCCAGCGGATGCTGGAGCAGGTCGGGGCCGGTCAGCCCGTCCATACGCAGATGACGGGGCTCTCAGAGCTCTGCGAGACGCTCTCGCTGTCGACGGAGGAGGCGCTGGCCGTGTCCGGCTTCAGCGTGGACAGCTTCGTGCCGGTGGTCGTGACGCTCATCCGAGCGCCCAGCTCCATGGACGTCTTGCTGCTCGCAACTAGGGCTCTGTCCACCATTCTGGAGCTGTACCCAAGTACAGGCATCCAGAAAGCTACGGCGGAACACGTGATCCCCTCGCTGTGTGAGAAGCTGCTGGAGATCGAGTATATGGACGTGGCAGAGCTGGCCTTGCAGATCCTCGAGAAGATTGTGTGCAAGGCGGAAGCGGCGTTGGCGTCGACGGTCACAAGTGTGGCGCAGCTTTGTGCGCAGTACCGGATGGAGGTGATTCAGGAGAATGGCATTGTGGCGCTGCTTCAGTTCGTGGATTTTTTCCCTCTGGAGATTCAACGCCGAGCGGCTCGGATTGTCTGCCAGCTATGCACGGACTTCCCGCTGTCGATGGAGGGCAAAATGCGCCAAGGACTGCCGTTCATTACGAACCTGCTTCGGTCGTTTGACAATGAAATTCTGCAGAGCAGCTTTGCGTGCCTGCAAAAGCTGGGTGAGAGCACGGCGTTCTCGGAGAACTCGGCGTTTGCTTCGATGATTGCGACTGAAGAGATCTGCGGTCTACTTGTTAACAAGCTGATGTCGTATGCGAGCTTGGAAGGAGCAGGAGGAAGCGGTGCGTCGTCACAACTGTCACCGACGGGATACACAAGCATGCTGCGTTTTTTGTCGTGCATTCTCTCCTGCGTCGTAAGCGATATGAGTGCATCAACAGTGATACCCAGCGCGTCGCACTTGCGCTTTGTTAAACTGCCGCCTATTGTGACTGCACTGTTGGCCAAGCAAGAAGTGATCTCGGAAAACCAGTTACTTCGTGAAACGCTGAAGTTGGTGATCGTTGTGCTTCCCATTGCAGAAGAGCTCTCCTCGACGGACACGATTCCGCCTGAGATGCTCACTCTTGCGCACGAGATTTTGCCATTGATTACTCGAGTCTACGATGCGACCTCGCGCGCCGATCTGCGGTACGACTGCTTAGGGGTCATCTTCCGAAGCTGCTCGTTGATGCATGCTAGCCAGCAATCTTCCACAGCCCAAGGGCGGACAGAGTTGTCACGACTGTCTGCTTTCCTTGCCCGCGTACTGCGACCCAAGCACAATGGTACAACGGCGATGTCTGTTTCTCGACTAGAGAAGGATCTCATTCCAGTGCAGCTTGCATTGCGAGTTATTGAGGTCCCTCTACTGCATCCTGGTTCACGGGATGCGGCAAAAAACATTTTCGAGCGCCACGGCGTTGCCAGCATCATTCGATTTTACGCATCCAGCCCAGAGCAGGATGATGTAAATGAAAGCGCTATGCTGGAAAATCAGACCACCTCGGCCCGGCTTGTTCGGGAATACTTTGGTGATGAAAGCTCGGCTGTGAGCGTAATGGTTCAGTTAGAGCACCTTGTGGAAGAGCTGCAAGTGACTCTGTCAGCCAACAGCCCATCTGAAAACGGTCAGACTTCGTCACTATTCGATGTGCTGCTGAAGCTGCGGGACTTCGTTGCTCAAGGAGAAGATTTCCTAACCGCACATGAAATTGCTTGCAGCGGGCTTGTGAAGGCACTCGTTCAGATTCTATCGATCGACAAGGGCCAGCAAGCTTTTTCTCAAATGCTCGAGACGCACGGCCCTGACACTGGGGGGCTGGGATTCGTCACGTCACTTTTGCGATGTTTGCAAGATGCCATTTCTTCCGAGAATGACGCGTTTACGGTTTCTTCAGCTTCGTCGGTTGACGTTGGACTTTCGTCTGGTAGTGTCGCCACTGACTTGGACCAGTTAACGCAGCATATCAAAGTTCGCGTGTTGGTTGAGGAGATCAAGTCAGCAGCAGAGCCCGACAATGAAGACCAAAGCACGCAACAAGCAGACTCTCGCGAGGAGCAGGAAACGGAAGATGCCGCTCTTCGATGGATGAAAAAGAGTTCGTCGAAGCGGAGTGGAAGTAACTACAAATTGAACAAGCGCGCTGTGCACGATACGGTTGTGCTTGTGGAACCTCTTGCTAGAATTGAAACGATGGAGGATTTCATTGCCGACAAGCTATTCGGAAGGGGCGGGAATGTCGAGTCCATTGTCGATGAGTTGACTGGTGCAGGCACTGAGAGTGAAGAGGGGGGAGAAGTTGACGAGAGCGGAGAATTTGCAAACGATGTTGTTAAACCGCGGAGGGTGATAGCACTGTATAAGGAACATGTTTTGCCGCCTGGCATGAGCATTCTTGAAGCAATCGTTAAGTTTGGAGGCGCAGACGCGATTGGGGCTGGGAAAATGGATGCAGAGCACGTTCCTTTGTCGGTGTCCCGATCTCGCATCTGGACATCGTCACCTCATGATATTTCGTTCCGAGTAGCAGTTTCACCAGAGTCAAGTTCTTCTGAAAATGCTGCCGATCCAGAGACTGTTGCTGAGGAGTCCAAGATCGCCATGGCATTCTCTTCTCCTTCACTCCCAGCAGTACCTGCTGTGATGGGTCAGTGGTGGGATGACGTGTGGGACCTGCTGCTACTCCTGAAGCTTGTGCGCAAGCAGTGCGTCGAAAAATCGGTTGGAGCTTCACTCAACTTTGTAAACAGTTATCTTAGCTTGCAAGTTCGGCGTGCTCTGCAGCAACCTGTCCGCGTGGTGACGAACTCCCTTCCGGAGTGGTGTTTTCGTCTTGTGAACGAGTTTTCGTTCGTGCTTGAGTTCGAGACGCGATGTCATTTCATGTACGCGACAACGTGTGGATGCTCAAGGGCTATTCAGTATCTGTGTCGGTCAGTATGGAGGAAGGCTGCGATGGAAGAACCAGCCCCGACGCACCAAATGCGGCTAAGCACTACGGCAGGTCGGCGCCGCTACCGTGATGGCTCAAGTCGCACTCGGACAAGTGGCTTAGATAATATTTCGCAAATGGTAAAGCTTCCTCGGCTTAAGGTACGAGTGGCACGGCCACGCCTGTTACAGTCGGCGATGAAGCTGCTGGCAATTTACGGCGGCAAAAAGGCGGTGATCGAGATTGAGTTCCTCGGGGAAGTCGGTACAGGTTTGGGACCGACTACCGAGTTTTTCACTCTAGTGTGCCAGCAGATGCAGTCAAAGCAGTTGCAGTTATGGAAAGATGATGATCCCGTTGTGGCAGAATCAGGGTCTTCAGCCAGCGTGGCCGTAGACATGGAGCAAAAGCGAGAAGCTCTTGAAGATGGCGTTGAGACTACTAGCACAGACCAAACTGCGAGCTCTCTTGCGATTCGAGGGTATCACCGTGTAGCAGTGTACCACTGCTCGAAGTGCAAGACGTTTCACGTCCCGACCTGTTCGGTACACTGTCAACTACTTACCCACGAGAAGAAGCTGGGAGGGAAGGAAAATACAACCAGTGACGATCCCGAGCAAACCAAGACAAAGAATTGTTCGTCTTCAAGATCGTCCACGTCTGCTCGGCGGCAGACATCGAAGAATTCCGTTCCGCAGTGTGCGCAGTGCTTAGATGACCATGACTGGTACTCTGATGCGACTTTATGCGAGTGTAGTACCAGTAAACCCGAAGGAAGCGACGACAAAACGAAGACTCCTGCTGGGTGCACGCTGAAGTGGTGGATTGTGAGTGCCGAAGAGGTGCAGTATCTTGCCAAGGTGTTCCCTCGGCATACGAAGAAGGTTAACCATCCGGTGCTGCAGTGCGTGCACTGTGACACGGTGAACTTTCCTGGCACGGATGCCGGCATTGTCGTTATGGATGGAGATCGCATGGTGTCCCGGTCTGGCCGGCGCATGTTCGAGAGGGACTATCGTGCCGTGACTAAGCATGTATCGCCTCTGTGTGAAGGCACGCCGTTGAACGTGATGATATCCGCCATCACACGAAATGATGTGGACATACTGGTGGAAAACCTCCCGCAAAGCCCGGAGGTACTGGAGTCTGAAGTCGAGTCGCTGAACTACTTGAGTGAAGCAGCTCTTGCAGGCGGCAGCGTTGGTGGAGGCCCGCCTGTTGTGGCTCCGTTTGGTCTCTTCCCGAAGCCATACCTCAGTGAGCAAGACGCTGCTGATGCAGCCGAGGGGTCGAAAGCGACCGACAGCACGGAGTCAAGTGATGCCTCCAGTTTAGAAGCGGACGCGGCGTCTCTCGGTGACGAGGTGGACGTGCTGGGATGGTTCCGGTTCTTGGGCCGTTTTGTGGGTCAAGCGATGCTGGACGAACGGCTCTTAAATCTGCCATTTGCGTGTCCGTTCTTGCGCGCGCTGCGTGGTGAGAAGATGGTGGGGAACGGGGTGAGCGTGGACGCGTCTCTCTCGTTCGTGGAGGAGCTGGATCCTGCGGTCGCCAACTCGTTGCGTTATCTGCACAACTTGGCGGCCAAGTACGCAGCCAAGGAGCAGGAGGAGTCCGGGGGAAGCGCCGAATCGGAGGATGTTGCGGCGTGGACGACGGAAGTGGATTCTTTTTGTCTCTCGTTCACAATGGTCGGCGCCGACGATATTCCGCTTGAAGCCGGCGGTGAGGACATCCCCGTCACGCTGGACACGCTGCATCGGTACGTGACGCTGAACTTGGAGTTCCTGCTGGACCGAACGATCAAGAGCCAGGTGCGCGCGTTCAGACAAGGCTTCGAGCAGATCTGCGGCGGCAGCGGCGAGCGACAGCTCTTCCGCTTCCTGCAGGCCTTCGACGTGCGCGAGCTCGAGGAACTGCTGAGCGACCGCGGCGCTGGTAGCACCATGTGGGATCGCGACGGCGTCGACTTGAGGGAACACATGGTGTGCGACCACGGCTACACGGCGGACAGTCGTGCCATCGCCAGCCTCGTGTCGATCCTGTGCGAGCTGTCGGTGGACGAGCAGCGGCTATTCGTGCGCTTTGTGACGGGCGCCAACCGCTTGCCGCTGGGCGGGCTGCGCCGCCTCGAGCCCAAGCTCACGGTGGTGCGCAAGCTCACGGAGGCGAGCGACGCCAGCAGCTCGAAGGAGAACGACGCTGTGCTGCCGTCGGCCTCCACGTGCACCAACTACCTCAAGCTGCCGGATTACTCCTCGCGCGACGTCATGAAGCAACGCCTGCTGTACTGCATCAACGAAGGCCAGTGCAGCTTCCACCTATCGTAGTAGCAACAGCCGGCCCAGCGAAAAGGTAGGCGTCCCATTGCGTCCAGAGCATCAACGTAGATGACCCCTTGCCAGCTGGCGCGTAAATGAGCATTGATTCATCTTCCTTCTTTCCCGACAGTCCAGCGCTGTTGCTTTCTATTGACATGCCACGAGGAGGCTTCCTGTAGATATTAATAAAACTGACGAAATGGCCGCTAAAGGAAGGCAAGACACGAACAGAATAAATAGTGGTTGCATATACGTTACAGAGCTAGTCGTTCAGGAGTGTATTTCGCTTGAAGAGACCCTATCACTTCGGGTCACTCGACAATGCACTACCTAGAATGGGGGAAAAGTGTCTGGTGTCTACGCTCGACTCGATAAATAAACAACCAACTGGCGCGCGACTCCGGCCAGCCTCCTCCGTGTCCACGCCACAGTAGCTGGCGTCACCTGAGGGGCGGTGCAAGGCCGCCGTCTCTCTCTCTTGGCTTGGCCAGACGACACCGCTGGTGTCTGGCGCTCAAGAGCGTCCAAATGGCCTCCGGTTGCGTCGTTCTTTCGTACGAATCGGACGCGGCCTAGAAGCTTTCCTGGCTGCGGCGCAGCTCGTCGCGCGAGTACCAGACGCGACGTTTGTAGTCGGCGTCGAAGCTCGAGCGCGAGGGGATTTCCACGACGTTCACGTCGTCGTCGAAGCTGATGCGGCGGTCGTGGCTGCACGCGCGGACGCGTAGGATACCGTCGTCCTCCTCGTCGTCCGTGTCGTCGTCCGTGTCGGCCAATGAGTCGCACGTCGACGTGCGCGCACGCGCCTTCTTGACCAGATCGAAGGACACGCCGGCTTTGCGGGGCGCGCCCAGCTTGGCGATGGCCATCCAGTCGTCGTCGTTGTCGTCGTCCTCCTGCTCGGGGGCGCCGCTGCCGTCCGTGCGGAAGTACTCGCGCACGTTGACGACGCTCTTGGTACGTTGGCGCATGCTGATCGCTGGAGGGAGGTTCTCTCTTTTTTTTTCTGGTGTTTTGGAAGCTGCTAGACTCCGCTGCTGGCTGAGATACCGACTGCTAAGCTGCGAACGGTGCGAGTGGGGGCCTAGCAAGGAATGAAGAGCACTGTGTCGCCACGAGTCCTTTCGGTAAATGAGAGCGCTGTGAGTCTGGACCAGCAATGACAGGGCGCGCGACGCGACGACGAGCGGACGACCAGACGAGGCAAGTTCCGACCCCTATCCCGCGTTCTATTTTTGCGCGCTTTCGATTCGACTTGTGTATGGGCTGATGCCGTCTCGTTGTGGGACGCCGCCCGCCGGCTGGAGCTCCAGGCGGTGGATTTCCGACGCCGCGTTGTCGCAGTGCGGGGCCGAGCAAAGCGAGCTTGGGTCGTGGAAGCTCGGTCGTGTTCACTCTGGAGTCCCGCGCGCATTGTCGTGGCCTCGGGCCGGAGGAGCCCAGACGAGAGTTTGTAGCCGTTTCCGGGTTGACACGGAAAGGATTCGCCACCCACCCAGGGGCATGGCAACTCGATGTAACTCGCCTCTTAGGGCCGAGACTTGGGCGTTGTGGGTGTTGCCCGCCATCTTCGACTTTCGGCCACCTACGCTTTCCAACGCCGTGTTTCTGCATGGGCTAAGTTCCCTCCTTCCTCGTCTGCGAGGGGCGATTCATCATGCAGACCGCGTGGGACGTGCGTCAGCAAGAGCGGAGGCGAGCGTTCCCTCCTCGGAATCACCCGAGCGTATCGGCGCGACATGGATTTTCACGGCGACAGCGGCAGCACGAGGACAGCAAAGGAAGCCGCTGCCCTAGCTACAATATAATACTTGTTGAGCTAACTTATTATCTTCACGCGTCGGTGCCGCACGCCAGCGCCAATCGCCCCTACATGCGAAAGATATCGACGCAAAGTCTCCGTTGCCTTCGCTCGTTTCCGTTTTCGCGATGGTCCGACTGGCTGGACTGACTCCCCTGTGCAGAAACGAGACGACTGGATAGCGGGTTAGGGAATTGGTCAGTTCAACTGTCGCTTGCCTTTTGCCGTGTCAACCTCTTGCAAGACGCTGGGAGGGCCTGGTTCATGGAAAACTTCAATCCAAATCAGCGCCGCTGTTTGTGGTCTTGGCTCCGCGAGAGGCTCCGCTCGGCGGCCTGGTCCACCCCGTCGCCGCTCGACAATGCAAAAATCAGCGCCAACTGGGCGCCGCTGCAACCCGACGCCGACCGCGTGCAGGTCGATCGGCGTCGTCGCTCGGGGCTCGTCGCAACCGCTACATGTAGCTAGCTTCCATCCTCCCCCACGATCGCATGGTCGAGTCGTCGCGGCAGTGTCTGTTTGCGAAGCATACTGTGAGCCTACAGTACACATGTACTCTGCGGCGACTTGTTACTGTAGCCCCAGGTCGGCGCTCTATCCTGGGCGACAAACGCACACGCCGAGTCAATTCACACGTACGGAGGATCATGCAGGAGGATCATCCAGCAGAAGGATCACCCGACATGAGCATGACCAAGGCGCTGACCAGCGAGATCCGGTCAAGAGGTCGCTGCTCTTGCAAGGAGCAAATCCTACACGTAGGGTAATACAGCGCCTTGTCCCATTGCGTTGGGTTTCAGCGAAAAGTCAAGCGTCGCATGACTGACGGCGGTGATAGAGAGCGATTTCTTTCGCAGCGAACGGCAAGTGAGTGCTGAAGTATCCATGCAGCAGACAGCAGATGCCTGCGAAGTTTCGCGCCAGGGTTCGGCAAGAACCTGCTGTGTGTACTTCCCCGTGGGGTAACCGCGTCTCACCGTCCTGCTGTCGCGATTTCGCGGCGCTCGGGGCCGAGTTGCAACAGCAGCCAACGACTTGAGCTGCGCGCCCGCTCGAGGGGACCACCATGTAGAAGTGGCCGCTCCAATCGCAGCCTGCGATCTCGAGGCTGCCGAATGACAGTACGTCAGCCCGCAACCAGCATGGCGGTCCGGCTCGCGTCAGCAACGACTTGCTTGGTGGGCGCCATTGGAACGGTCAACCTGTGCACAGGATGCGCTGCGACAACGCGTCTATTATCCTACCGCTGTACATGTATGTACACGAACTCTTTTCGCCTCCGCAACCTTCGATCAGAAATGGGCCAGACGATTGCTCGCGTGCAAGCTGCAAAAGGTGTGCAATTACAAAACTCTACATGCTTTAAATAAACCCGCAGGCTTTCAGAGCGCCGCTGCGCGCGACACCATCTCGATGAGCTCCGGCCGATGCTGCAGCAACTCGCGCGCCTCGTCAAGAGAGACCTGCCCATTCAGAATATAAATGACCAAGTTGCACTTCAAAAGACACGACTGTAAGGAGAAACGTACCCACTTGCGCTGGCGAGTGTTCTCCGCCCAGTCGCTGAAGACCTGCGTGGCTGCCAGCTTGAAGCCGTAGAACCGACACGGCTTGCCCTGCTGGCTGGCAAAGTCCAGCGTGCCCAGTGAGCCCACAATGTCGCCCGTGACCTGCAGCAAAAGGTGAGAAAAAAAATCTTCGCACACCAGAATAATTCACTAGACGGACGGACGCACCCCCGCTTCCTCGTTGGCTTCGCGTAGCGCGCTCTCGACGATGCTCTCGTCGTTCTCCCAGCCTCCTTTGGGCAGGATCCACTGCGTCGGGTGCTTGGAGCTCGAGATGAGCAGGAACTCGTCGGCGTCCGACCGCCGCCGCGAGACCACGATGCACGCCAGCAGCCGCGTGCGGCCGTCGTAGCGCTGCTTGTCGCGCCCCACGCGGGACTGCAGCAGGCGGCTGGCGAGCTGTGGGTGGTCGTCGTCCAACAGTTCCTTGTGCATGCCCGAGGGGCTGCGCTTGTTGGGTGGCGACAGCACAGGCTGTACCACGAGGTCGTCCGAGGGGCGGTCACTGACCATGGCGGAACTCTCGGTCATTGTGCGAGACGCGGAGGGGTCAGGAATAGCTCGCTAGGGTGTCAATAGCTGGCGTCGCGGGACTGCTTGGTGGACGCAATTCCAATTCTGAACCACCTGGCGAAACGGGCTTGGTTCCTGGAAACGGTTGTCTCACGGATAGATGACTGGAAAGTGAATACCCTCTTACAGTTGATTGAAATATTAGTACCTACAGGTAGTAAAAACGTCTTCCATATATAGTTCCCTGCTATACTTACACTTTAGATAGTGCTGCAAAACCAGAAGAAGACAGTGCTCTCGCCGCGTGGTTTTGCAGCGAGCGCCGCGTACATGGCTACATCCGTGAGATTGACACTTGCTCTGCCCCGCCATCGAAACTCCGCTCGTATGCCAATAACAGTATACATACCATACCATCTCGGCACGCTTCGTCAGCTGTGTGGTTGGGTCTGGTACATTTGCGTCCAAGGCAGAGCCGTGGTCCGAAGAGGGTACAACAGTATAAGGCTTAAAAGCAGAGCTCACAGGCGGCTGCTATAAAATACATTCTTGGTTCGCTGTGGTGGGCGAATTACAGTACATGTACTCAACACGTTACAGATTTGATCAGTTCGCAGGTGTCTCACAGTCGAGCCTACCAAATCCCGTAAGCATCATGAAAAGCAACTGGAGGCGATCGCTTAACCGCACGGAATACATGTACTCTCTTCGATGAAGTATCTTATTAGCAAGTGTTGATACATTTGCATTATACACATAGTGTGTAGTTCGACGATCCGAGGATTGCTTGACACCCTCGAAATCACCTTCTGCCGTCGTTCGAGTCCAACCTGCCAGCGCACACTGTTTGGCATCTCGGTCACTTCGGAATTCACCGACAACTACTCACACCAATCAACCAGCACCAACCACCACCACCATGGCCCCCGCTTCGTCCGAC
>AWVV02000811.1:0-13625 GCA_000500205.2 Phytophthora lateralis | reverse complement strand
CATGTACATTTGGGCACAATTAATCTGTAGCATACACGATAGAGATAGACCCAGTGATCGATGGATAGGTGTAGCCTGTGGCTATCCACTATACATGTTACCGAAATATATAGCGTTCAGTATGAAAACCCTTACCCGCAAATACACGTTAGAACACCTAGGGCTTAGGCTCCGAGGGGGTACGGTGCTACCTCGGGTTCAAGGGGTTCAAGTATGTACCGTATGCTTTATTATGTTCTAGTTCGTTTTCTCAATGAGGTACATTGTTATCACTTAACTTGTTTAGCAAAGGAAGCCTTACTTCTGAGGAAACGAGACTGACTTATACGGAAGGGCATATTTGGGAGGAAAAATGAGGAAGCAGGCTAGTTTGATATGCAAGAGTCATTCGTAGTGATCACTGAATCCCGAGTAAACCTACATGTAGCTCTGCTCACTCTCTCCATGTTTTGGACCAATCTCAAGTGATATTAATAGCCGTAAACATGCCACTAGCCCCCATTCCTGTGGAGTTATTTTATTTTTTGCGGCGCGAACCCACAGAAAGAACGTTATCTGTACGCCTAGCACTTTACGCCTGGGAACGCGTAATTCAGAAGTCAGGAAAAGTGCCTCAAAAATAAGTGGCACCCCGAATGTTGTGACCTTGTCTGCAGCTGCCTATGACCACCTGCTCTACTCTAGCGCCTGAAGCCGTCATCCTCTTATGAATAGGCGTGGGGGCCAATTCAGTATCGACTATTAACCCTTTAGCAACCTCCTGTTCATACTTCTCTTTTGAATCGAGGGACGTAGCAAGGCAAGACACCAAACTGGGCCGCCGTCTCTCGATGATTGGAGTTGCGACCCAGATAAATAGGCATCCTAGACCACTGGGTCGACGTCGGAGATTGAAACACGGACATCCCGTCTTGAAGCATCATCTGCGAAATTATTCCGACGGTATATTCTTAAGGGTGCCCGTAGGAGGCCAACTCGCGGTCGAGATATCTCGCACACAGCCTCCACAATATATATAATTAGTGGCGTACCAGTTAGAATTGTGGAATATAAGGTATTGTTCTAGTGCTACTTCGCATGTTGAACGAGAGCGATTCGTTGAATTTGTCTTTGATCGCAGAGTCAGGAGTAATTCTTTCTTTTTCTAATAGCCAGGTAGGGAGAGGTGAGGCTTGAGGTGAGGGTTGAGGGAGAACTACCTGAAACCGGTATCCCTGCGAAGGGGAATGGTAGTGTTAGTTTTACCTGTTGATAGAGTTTAGCGATAGGTCATCTGTATACCTGTACAGTGCAATGACCTACCACTTCAACACCATGTCTTCGGCTTGTTTTGGGGGGTCACCTATCCTTAGTCCTATAGTGCTGGTGAATCAAGACCTTTTACACCAGTAAGTGAAAACGTGTCTGGTGTAGCGATGCACGTGCTGCACACTTCACAGCAAGGAGCCTTCACACATAAAATGTTGGTAAATGTTTGTTTACATATGGCTATGGTCCTTTAAGTTTTTTACAAACTCGCAGTGTGTGCTGTCGGGTGATGTGGAACAATGTATATTTTTCCATGAAATAGAACCTATTGAGACATATACAGCTAGTTATTTACACAACACCTAATTATCGATAGCGCTCTGCGACGAATGCCGCTGCTGGCGAGACTTGTAGCGCCGCCAGCGCAGCGACAGAAATGCATAACCGATGAAGAAGTACAACACCGTGAGCTCCAACAGGATGATGCTGTCACTGCGAGCATCGCGAGATTTCATGCTGTAGTGTGAAAGCACCTCATCACCCGAGTGAGCGATGCAGTCGTCATCTTCGTACGATCCGGAGCCCGACATGCTGAACGAATAGTCATCGCCCACGGTAGCGAACGTCGCGCTTCCGCTGCCGCTATCGTCACTGCTACCGCAAGCCAAGAAGCCGATGCGACCCCAGAAGAGCTTCATCAACGCCTCATAGCCGTACTTGACCGGGGAAATGTAGTGCAGCCAGATGAGGTAGTCAGGGACGTCGTCCACGTTGATGAGCAGACCGCCGAACACCACAAAGAGGATCAACAGCAACATGTACACGATCAGAGCCACACGCACACGACGGAAGAGACCGAGGAGCAGACTCGCCATTCCAGTAGCGCTCCAACCAACCAGCCACATCACCAGTTGCATGTAGAAGTACAACTTGAAGCCGTGGCCGATGCCAATGAGCAAGTAGGTGGGCACAAACAGCAGAACAGAGAGGACCAGCATCGCCGGCAGCTCCGCGAAAATCTTCGTCAAGTACCAGCAGATCATGTAGTACCCTCCACTGCGGTGCTCCCGCTCCGCAATCGCCATCTCCCGAGGCAGGAACACGAACGTTCGGTACCCAATCACCAACATTTGCAGCACGATCATGAAGAAGAAGGCGCCAGCCCAGTTCTGGATATCCTGCTGGTCGTTCAGGTCGAGCCGCAAGAAAATGAGCCCCAAGATTACACCCAGAACAATCATCCAGAACGCGTGCCATCCGAACGCGGCACGGTACCGCGCAAGGCGCAGGACGTGGCGTCGGAACAGCAATGAAATCTGGTCACAGCAACCAACGCGACGACGGTGGCCAACTGTGCCACCTTGGGTCTCCTGCTGCTCGCTTTCTTCGAGACACAGCTCCGAGTAGCGAGTAGACCACGCTTCCTTGAACAGCTTAGCATGTCTATCGGCCGTCTCGCTGTCACTGCTTCTGACCGATACTTGGCGAATAAAGTAGTCAACAGGACTCATGTACAGCGGGCACTGGTACCCCAGCGAGGCGAAGTAAGGCACAGCCGCCCTCACCTTGCCGTGGTAAACGGCAACTCCATCCGCGAGCAAGTACAGCGTATCAAACAGAGCATACAGGTGCGAGGATGGGTGCGCCATCGTCACCACGACGGTGCGTCCTCCGCGCGCGAGCTGGCGCAGTTTCAGTACAACACGCTGCGACGAGTAGAAATCCATACCACATGTGGGTTCCTCCGCCAGCAGAATCGACGGGTTGGTCAGCAACACCGTCGCGATTGCGAGCAGCTTGACGTCCGATGCAGACAGGTATCGGATGAGCACGTGGCGCTTGGAAGTCAACTCCAATTCATCAAGAACCATCTCCACGCGCTCAGTCTCCAGGTCGCCAGCTCCTGCACTGCAGCACAAGCCACCGTTCGCCTTGCCGATCACTAGCTGTGCTTGGAATCGCAGGTGCTCCTCCACCGTCAGGGTTTCGTAGAACAAATCATCACGCGCCACATACGCCGCTCGCTCAGCAACCTTCGAAGCCGAACAAACGACGCCATTCAGAGTGACTTTACCTCTCAGCTTCTTCTGAAGGCCTCCAAGACTCTCCAAAAGTGCAACATTGGAGTCCTCCGAAGGACCCGTGATGAGAACCATCTCTCCACACTTGGCATTTCCACAAGCGTCGCTCAGCAAGTGCTGAGTCTCACTCTCAACCTTCGCCTTCTTGTCCATGGGAGCCTTCAACCACAAGCTGCTCCAGCCCAACGTGATGCTTGGAGCATCGCAGAATCCACGACCGCCTGCGCGCGGAGTCTCGACACGAATGTAGCAATTGTCACCATCTGTAGCCATACTACGCTCCACTGCAGCGGACGAACTGTGGTGGCTCTTGCGTTCAACAATGCGCTGCATGCTGCTCCGTGTAGCAGCTTGCTTCTCACCCACGGTAGCATTTCCCACACGCTGCTGCCGACGGCCAAGAGGTCCCTTAAAGCTCCAGTCGTAGCGCCACTGCAGACCGCTGATGCGCTTGTTGGCCAGCGTAAGCAAGAACCAAAAGGCAAAGAAGAAGACAGCGAAGCAAATGACCAACAGGATGAGCGAGTCGCCCAGAGCTGAACGGTTTTCCATGCTGTAGTACTTGAGCACACCATCGCCGGTGAGGGCATAACAGCCTTCTAAAGTCCAGTCGCAGTCGATAGAGTCCACACGCTTCCAGAAAATCTTCATGAGAGCCTCGTAGGCGTACTTGACTGGGGAGATGTAGTGCAGCCACACCAGCCAGTCGGGAATGTCCGTCACATTGATCAGGAGACCACCGAAGGCCACAAACAAAACCAGAAGCACAGCATACACAATGAGAGCGAGCGTGACGTGACGAAGAGCACCCAGCGTTAGGAACGCCGAGCCAACGGCAGCCCATCCAGCGAGAACGATCACAATCTGCATGTAGATGTAGACTGTGAACCCGTGACCGATACCGACGAGCAAGAAGACCGGCACGAACAAAGCGATCGATAAAATAATCAGCGCCGGCAGCTCTGCAACGATCTTCGTCAAGTACAAGCAAAGCAGGTGATACCAGCCGCCACGATACTCCTGTCGCTCTCGCAGTGCGATGGCCGTCTCTCTCGGCATAAAGACAAACGTGCGGTAGGACATGAAGAGCATCTGCACGACCACGACGTAGAAGAAGGCACCCGAGAAGTTCTGGATTCCCTGTTGGTCGTTAAGGTCAAGCTGCAGGTAAATCAATCCGAACACGACACCAATCAGCAGCGCAGCGAGCAAGTGCCACCAAAAGACGAATCCGTAGCGCGAGAGACGGCGGGCGTGACGCGCCCACAAGAGCCATAGCTGGCCGCAGCACCCCATGTGGTAGTAGCCGTTCTTCTGGTCATAGTCATCCACAGCTTCGTCTTCACTTGCGACCGCAGCACGTGCAGCATTGTCTGCGTACACCGCAGCATTACGCTCGGCCCACTCACGTTTCAGCATCTCAACTCGAGCCACACCTTCATCATCAGTGTCACGATCTCCAGTCACCATTTGAAGCATGAAGTAATCCATGGGACTCATGTACTCAGGACAGTGGTGTCCGATAGTCGAGAAGTAGGCGACGCAGTCCGACGCCTTGCCGTCGTACACACACGACGCATCCGCAACCAAGTACAACACGTCAAAGAGCCCGTAAAAGTGCGACGAAGGGTGGTGCAGCGTCACTGCCACTGTCAACCCCTTCTCGAAGGCCAGCCAACGCAGCTTAGCAACGATCTTCTCAGCACTGAACGTGTCAAGTCCATCGGTCGGTTCCTCCACAAGCAAGATAGACGGGTTCGTCAGTAGCGCCGTCGCGATAGCGAGCAGCTTTCTCTCGGCACGTGTGATGCCACGCAGTGAAATGCCGCCACCAATCAACTTGTCACGGCACTCCGACAACCCCATGTCCTCGAGAACACGCTCCACACGAGCCAGACACATGACATCGGTGTGCGTACGACGCATCCGAAGCTGAGCCTGGATAACGAGGTGTTCGTGCACAGTCAACGTCTCGTAGAACAGGTCCTCACGCATGACGTACGCGACGTAGCGGCTCATCTTCTCGTTCCACTCACGGCCATTCACAGTCACGTTGCCCTCCATGGCGTCCTCGTGTCCAGCGAGGCAGGAAAGCAACGCCAGACTCTCGTCCTTGGACGGACCGGTGATCACTAAGAACTCGCGAGCCTTGAGCGAGCCACTCACGTCGTTCAGAACAACTTCGTTGCTTCCAGACAGAGCTGTACTAGTGGGAGCTCTCTTCCAGTTCTTACGATTCAAACGCAGCTTGTTCCACGCAAGCGCGCACGGCGTCACGGTCCATTCTCCTTCCTCGTGGAGAGTGCGTCCATCATGACGAGGGCTTGCGATCTCGACGTAGTGCTCGTCCAGCTCAATATCAGGCTCGACACCGTCAATCAGCTCGGTGGTGCGACGTTCGCTGTCACGTACGAGCTTTCCAGTCGGTGCAGCGACAGCGGCAGCATTCGTAGGGGTGCCATTAGACGGGAGACTTCTACGAATGGATTCCACTTGGACGACGGCATCAACTCCAGCCTTGTCTTCATGCTTGGGCGAGTCAGCCGAGAGTTTTCCTTCGTCACCTTCGATGTCCCAGCTAACGCTGCCTACACTGGGGTTGCCAATGGCACCGACCGTGGCCACTGCAACAGTAGACTCCACAGGTTTGTCCTTCTTCCCCAAGAAACCCCAGAAGCCTCCAGCACGGGCAGGCTTGTCGTCCTTGGGCTGCCGGCGCTCGACGCTTTCGCGCTCAACTGGTTGCTGTGACTCCGTCACCACAGCGATATCGGCAACGGTAGCATTGTGCGGGTACTCTGAACCAGACTCCTCCTCATACCTGGACTCGGGGCCGTACGTTGCACCTTCCGCAGCCGCGTAGGAGATCTGAGTCGGGTTCTGCTCATCTAGCTGCCAGTACTGGCAAGCTTCACCAGCAGAAGGAGCATGGCCAGTCTGCTCAGTAGCACGGCCACCCTCCTTCTCTTCATCGTCGCCCGTGAGAGGAGACTGAGGCTTGTCAGCTCCCCAGAACTTCCAAATGCTACGGCCAGTCTTGCGGTGGGGGACAGTCAAAGGCGACTCAGACTCTCCTTCTGTAGTTGGCAACAGAGTGGTTTGGATGGTGGGTACGCCCAGACGAGCAGCATTTAGAGACACCACGCTGACCGTGACGGCAGCTTCGTCGTCCACGGGCAGCTCCGCAATGTCCGATTTCGGAGACTGGGCAGCGGAGTGAGCATCAGGCTTCGTATCGCCAAGAACGCTCACACCTAGAGAATTAGCTGCACTGGCAGCACCAACATCTGCAACAGTTCGAAGTGCATCAGCCTCACGTGGCGACTTGGTGGCAGCCTGTGTCTCCTGAGGCTTGGAAACCTCGACCATATCGCCTCGTACTGCATCCACCGATGCGCTGACCTCGTGGAACGTAACGCTGTCAGGATGTTCCACCTCGCCGTCTTGAGATGCTGATGCTTCTTGCAGCACTTCACTGATAGCAAAGGAAGTTTCAGTCGCAGCGATCGGAGAAGTAGGAGCCTCCGCAGCGAGGGCCACAGTAGAGGATTTATCTTCAACAGACTCCACGACTTCATCCGTGGTGGTAGCCTGCACTGCTTGTGCCACATGACTTTGCTCCGACTTGGCAAAGAACCCCCAAAAGCCTCCGCTGGGTTCTTCCTCCGTCTTAGTCGCGCTGGTCACATCCACAGTAGCAGCAGCCACGGGTTCCTCATTCATATCCAAAGCTGTCTGAGGGGTCTCAAACTCATCGTCTTCTACATCCGACGAATGCTGCTGAGCCTCCTGGACAGTTTCTTCAGCAACAATAGAGCCATCACTGGTAAGAGGAGCTGCTTGTCCGTCGGTAAGCTCCTTCGCTTTGTCAGGTCCGCTCGATGGTGCCTCCACCTGGTTATCATCTGACTTGCCAAAGAAGTTCCAGAACCCACCAGCAGCAGGACCAACACTCAGCTCCTCAGCGGAAGAAACAGAGTGAACACCTTCCTTCGGTGCAGTAACCTCGCTTTCTTCAGGAGACGAACGGTGCTCGACAATCGTGGAGGCCACAACAGCAGCACCAGCCAAACCCGCCGCCAGTGCGGGGCCGTCAATCTTCAGTGTCTCATCTTCTTCATCCGTCTTGGTTGTAGCAGAAACGTCACTAACTGTCGAGATAGGTGGTTGGTTCTCCTTGTCTTCAGCTTTCGTGAAGTAGTCCGTAGCTTCCGGACTGGCCGGTCCCCTCACACGAGTTGGCGTGGTAGCTTTGCTCTGATTCGAAGTGCTAACGCTGGTCACCACCTTGTCACTAGGTGCAGCTGTGCTTTCAGTCACCACTTGCTCGACCTCTTCCTGCGGTTGATTCCAAGCCGCAGCAGTACGTGAAACCACACGACGTGTTCTACTTCCCGGGATCACGATACGGTCCGACACCGACATACCGCCACGAACCGATCCACCCAGAGATTCATCACTGCTGCCACCGTCTTCACTCTGAACAAACTCAGCGTCGATGTCCAGCTCGTCGACGTCAGCTTCTACACCGGAGCCTGCAGTTCCCCTGTGTTCGACCATGCGGCGAACCACACGGTGTGGAGTCACGACTCGGCGAGTGATGATCCGGCGGCCAGGGGTGCTCTGGCTCGTGACAGTTCTGGTGAAGCTGCCGCTGCTGACGAGATCGCCACCTTCAGCGTCCGCGTATTGCAATTCGTCTTCAGAGTCGACGCCGGAACTGGATTCCGCTTGATGGGCGACAGAGCGACGAACAACTTTGGCCGGAGAGGACACGACACGGCGCGTGATGGTCCGTCGGCTTGACGTGGATGTGTCGCTCGCCACACTGCTGAAGCTATCAGATCTCACAAGAATGCCGCCTTCAGCTTCAACCACCTGACCATCAGAGTCCACGAACTGCTCCACTGGAACTCTCGTGCCATCTTTCCCAACGAGCATCCGTTGAATAACCCGCCGCGTAATCATCCGCCGGCTGGGTGTGTCCAAGGACCCGTCCTTTGTGGTTGTCTCTTCCGTCGACAAACTGCCACCTTCGGACGAGACCACGTTGCCATTAGCGTCCACGTACTGCACCTCTTCATTTACCTCTCCATCGGCCCCTTTCCGGCGGATCAACACACGCCTCAGCGTCTGTCCTGGCGACACCACTCGACGAGTGACCAGAGTCTGTCCGGAAGCTGCGTCGCTGCTACTTACACTCGTGCTGCTGGTCTGGGTAAGTTCACTGCCGTCGCTTTGAACGACGGTACCGTCCGCGTCCATGTACTGCACTTCCTCGTGAACTTGGCCATCAGCTCCAGTTCTTCGGACTACAACGCGTCGAATCTTTCTGCTTGGGGTGACAGTTGTGCGCGTCACTACCGAGCCACTGGTAGAGCTAATACCGTCACCGCCTTCAGTACGTACGACGTTTCCATCAACGTCCATGTACTGGACTTGTTCGTGGACTTGGCCATCAGCTCCCGTTCGACGCAAAACCCGCCGCGTCAACTTGGCCGGCGTCACAATTCGGCGCGTCACTGTAGGCGTAGACGTCGTAGGACTGGACGAGGTTCGTGTTCCTTCACCTTCGACGATGTTACCGTCAGCGTCTACAAATTGCTCTTCTTCATGGACTTTTCCGTCTGCTCCTGTCCTGCGGATCACAACCCGCCGCAGAGTTTTGCCTGGCGTTGGAAGCCGTCGAATGGTTGACGCTTCTCCTTGTTCCTCGTTGAAAAAGCTGCCACCTTCGGTCCGCACCACTTGACCGGCAGCGTCCACGTACTGTACTTCCTCATGGACTTTTCCGTCCGCTCCCGTCCTGCGCACTACCACACGACGCATCGACTTGCGTGTGGGGGACGCAACAATTCTCCGCGTCACTTTGATCGACTGCGGTTCCGTTGCAGCTACAGTGAGGTTTGGCACTCTCTTGACCACCAAATTGCTAAGCATTTCACTGGGGAGATCGCCCTCCCTGCTATCTACTTGGCTCCTGCTTTCGTCATCCGGGACCATCCCGTGCACGTTGGTGGACGTCCCCATGAGCCGCCTCGCGAGAGACTCTCGACTCGGAGATGACAGTCGCTTGGTGGGCTGTTTGGACCCCGTTCGAGTGACGATCTCGGTGGGTTCGGCCTTCGCGTGGACACTCGAGTGCTGCACGAAACCGTCGTCCGTCCCGGGGGTGCCTACATCGGAGAAGCCGTCGTAGGACGCTCCTTCTTCAAAGGACGAGGCGGATGTTGCCGAGCCGGGTGTCATGAGCTGCTTGTGCAGGAACTGGCGCGTGCCCAGGGCCCCAAAACCAGGAGACGACGCCTGAGTGTCGCGCAACTGCGGGTTCCGCTTGAGCAGCAAGTTGCGGCTGTGTGTGTTGGTACCGACGACTTGGTCGGTTGGTAGAGAAGCGTCCGCCATCGTCCTGGAATGCGGCGATTGCAGTGCAATGCTGGACGTGTTAGGGCGACGGACTCTTTTCGGTAATGACGGGGAACGAGGCGCTACTCTTGCTCTCTGGTGTCGGCATGTTGTCAGGCGTGGGGCTGGCACGCAGGATACTTGGATGTACTTGCTGCCGTTGCAGTATTGACGAGCTGACTCCCTAGAGTTCAGAAATGCAGACGAGCCACCCAAGGTCGGATCGTTTTATCGGGGAGAAGAACTGTGGTGGTAATGCATATCTGAAACTACATAACCTATACTAACGCATAGTTAATTCATGAACAATTAGTTTTGGTGGATCATTAAATTGGATAACCTATGGGAGGGAATCCTATTGAGTAGAAGGTGATTTACAATGATTACAGTAAGTGCAGTAGAAAATAGAGCCAAAAAATAGATTGTGTTGGCCCTCCTCAAGGATGGTAAAAAGTATCCTCGCCCCTTTGTCGACGGGCTTCTCTCCATAGAGTTCCATGCGACCGTCGTTCCATGACGGAAAGGGCGGCTCGATTTCCACCCGCGACCGAAGCTGTCGCCAACGAGAGCAGTAACACCACAATGCTCTCTAGTGCGAGTGTCCTACATCGGGGCCACATATTCCCATCGAACTAACTCGGCCTTTCGTCTCGTGTGAGTTGACGTTGCTCACGCTGCGTCGCTGTGCTTCATGCCAACCAGATCGCGGTGCAAAGACGTCCAGTGCGTTGGCGTCGCGTTCAGATCTGGGCGCGATGCTGCTCCTAGCCGCTCATATCGGTCTCGCCTTTTTCGTGGGTTACAGCAGCTCGTTGGCCTTTTTCCCACTGTCGATCTAACACATCGAGACGGAATCGCTCCTGGACATCGCTGTCAACTTCGCTCTGGACGCAACCCATTGCCCATTGCAGAACTGGGGCGGGTGCAGTTGCCTTTGTGAACACGTCAACGCAAAATGTGATCCCCCGAAACCAACCGAGATCGGATGCCGAAAATCGGATTCTACGCTATTTGGCGAGTCTCGCTTTACACACAATCGGACAACGAACGCCAACGACAACACGCAAGGGATACTGTACCACGCGTGTCGGACCTTTTCGACAGGAGGATCATAAGAATCGCCAAGTGCCACACAGCGCATGGTCAACAGTGGCCTCGACGTCGTGCTGGCATTTCTGGTGTGCATGTCCACACACGTGTCGTCAATGATCCACAGTGTCGCTGTCTTCTCGGAACCAAGCTCTTGTTCATCCAGCCGCTTCGTTAGAAATCGCAGACGCTGCAATGCCTGCCTAATGTGTCAGTCGACTGGCTTTGCATGCCAATGTTTCAAGTCCCGTGTACTACATGTATACTACACGGTGTAGTGGTACCGGTAGGGTGAAATGTATTTTAACGAATAACATAACACCAAATAGAAGGCCACTTATCATTATGAAATGTATTTTAACAGTATTAACATACTGCTTGGAACAACTACAACATTCGAAAGTGTCTGAAATACCTGACAGATATTTTCAGACATTGTGTGGATATTATCCTAGCCGGAATAAATTGTTCGCCCTTCTGCCTAAACAGAACCTTCGTACTGTGCTTCCACACCCGAATGAAGTGGTGGGAGGAAAATGCGTTCACCCGTGGAGCGCGGCTACGTCATTTTATCGAGCTTTTCTGCTGGCAAAAAATAACCCAAAATTAGTATTCGGTCACAATCAGACCAGTCCCAGTGGAACACGATACGGCCTGGTGCAATCGTTGCACCAAGTCATACTGATACGAGTTGCAGGTCATACGGTTGAGAATTTATTTCTGCCCTCCGGTTCGAGTTGGGGCTGGAACGACAACGTGATAGTGACAAGCACCCTTCTCCGCCCATGAAGAAACTATTTTGTTCACTGAAAAGTGCCAAATCTTTTGCCTCTGGATGTGAAATTACCGGCGTTTCTTAAGAAGTTATAACTGAAATTTACTTTTACGTGGTCGTTGCTTTGCTTTGATTCCATCCATTTCACTTGAAAAGACCACGCGATCGAAGCGTGAGGAAGCCCTTCCATCACCTCTTCAAATACATTGTACGGGCTTGACTCTCCGAGCTCTACAGCAGACTTGCAGCCACTACATGAACGGTGCTATCGTTCGGAACTCGTTTAAGAATGCCCTCCATGTCATCATTTGTGAGCAACTTGCTCGCAACACAATCAATGGACACGCGATCCCTTTTAAGCTTAAGCCTTCCTTACTTTTCTTGTGTCAAAGTTCCCGACAAGTTAGTCTTTTATCTCGATTTGCGCAGACGTGAAGTAAGGAAGAAATATATATATGTAATTTACGAAGCACTTGCAGGTGCGGGTCTTCCCCTCATCGTTTGGTTTGAACTACATGTATAACCAAAGCAGATCTTGCCAGTTATTCTTACTGTTCTTGAAAGGAACAGAAGAACACTTTGCGGATAGCAGGCGCGGCTGCAAGTGGAAATATGCTCAACCCAACGTGCTGGACGATATTGTGGATTCCAGCCGCGGTTCGAGGCGCGCCGATTTTTCTCTTCGTTTGCTCGGTGATATTCTAGCACGCTCAGAAATGCGGCCTTGCACCTCGTTGATAGTGGCTCGAGCTGCTGATAGATTGGCATGCGGTGAAACTTCACGAACTTGTCCATCGAGTCAAGGTATAGTGAGCTGACCGCCAAATATTCCAGGTATTGGTTCGCTTCCAGCATCTTCAAGAGCGCATTTACGCAAACTTCAGAAGCCAGTTCTTGATTAGTGTCGACTTCGGTGCTTTGAACCATTCGCTCTGGTAAGCCCACACGTAGGTGCTGAACACACTTCGTGAGTGGGTTACGGGGGTTAAACTCTTAGCAAGTTAAACGACGTCGTTGCATTCGGGAGTTTTAGCTAGTTCGCGGATGGACGCATTAATAGCGCGGTATTCGCTCAAGTTGAGTTGCATGAACACCCCGTACCTCCATAGATTCAAATGCTTAACTGCTGCAAACCATCATACCCCGCCATAACATTCACATGCGATTCCACCGTGAGCGACATTAGTGCACGAGAATAAAACCGTTTCCTGGAATATTAAATCACAACGGTGAACCTGGCACCGGTCAAACCCAGGAACCAAAACGTGTATCCACTCGCTCTCTCCATCATCGCTAAATGTTCGTAAGAATGGTATCACTGTTTCGAGTGTCAACGATGGAGAATGGAGGACCGGCTGTCCATCGCTATCGAATTGCCAACGAATGGGAGCCCCACTTCTCAACGATTTGTCTCTCTCATCGACTTGGCCTCGAGGTGTGTCAAATAGTAATTCTTCTGGGTGCGCAGATGGCAGTACGGACGTAAAGGCTCTCACATTTGACGCAGTCAATCCACCCAAATCATGAAACTACAGACTTCGTACTGAAGAGTGGGTGCCCGTTTGAGAAAAGACCGTAAGCCAGCCATTTCCCCCAGTGATCGGACCTCATGCCCAATCGCAGCGTAAAATTTCTTGTCGTTTGGGTCACCGCCATTGCCGAACACATCGCTCCAAAATTGACGTCTGTCATTGTTCGTTCACATACCAGCTCAAGTTTTCCCAGTTGAAGTGCCTTGAAATCTTGGCGAGGTAAGTTAAATCCGAAGTAGTAGCTGGTGTGAGCCATATCTTGACTCCGACGTGTACTGTCAAAGATCTGTCTCACAAGTTGTCCAAAGGCTGGTCTCGTAACCAACTCGCTTTTCGTATCTTCATGCGTGATCGTCAGCACGAGCGCTACCCACGAAAATCACACGTTATCCTCAATAAGACATGTACATACGGGCAACCCGGCAGCTAAAGCAAGAGACTCTCCTGTCTACGGTAAGGCTTATTGTACAAGGGTCACAAGTAGACATAAAGCCT
>AWVV02000810.1:0-84317 GCA_000500205.2 Phytophthora lateralis | reverse complement strand
CAGTGTCAATCCTATCGCGCTGACATACCAAATCCGAACCTGGTGCTTTTTTGCGGGCAGAAATGGGAAGGTAGCGGTGAATTTATCGGTCTTCAATCCGGAGGAGGCTCCCAAGCTTTGCTATACCGCTCAGAGATTGACTTTCATTGTTTTGGACCGTGCGCGAATTGTGTAATCATCAGTAGCGATGAATGCGTCGCACATGTGCATGTACGCAGACCTTGCGTGAATCGGTCGCAGTAACCATGGGACTAAACTCGACGATGGAGCTGATACTGCTGGCACAGGGGGCTACATGGGAGTCGCATACACTTTGGTCTATCGGTAGCACCTTTGTGTACAGTATACTTGCCCAATTTGGATGACCCAGCGCGTTGGATGATTCTTCCGATAGTACTCTTTACTCCAAGATTTTGGGAAGAGTATCGCCAGCTTACCAATGGCTACCGCACTACGGTCGCCTCGTTGCACAGCCCGGTTTTGGATGAAGCACAATAGCGTCCAGGAAACGAATTAATTCGGCTCGAAGACTGAAAAGTTTCTGGAATCGTGGGCGTCACATGACGGGACTGATAAGTGCATTCCCGTTCACGGGCGCTGAGGGGCGCACGGTGATCTTGTTGTCTGTATACGATACCATCGCGAGCCGCCGCACATGCGTATTTTGAATAGCTCAGCTCAGCGACGTCAAATTGCTTCAAACTGCTGACTGCAACACGTTATCAACGATGCAGGCGGACGGCAGCAAACGACAATGAAAAGCATCGAAAAGACGTCGTCTATATAATACGCTTCGGACAAACCCGAGTTCGCATCTGGCCTTGCAACTCCGTCCTCCGCTCCAAAGCTAACTGCTGGTAATGGACCCGCCGCCATACATGTTTTTGGGTTTTCTATGTGGAAACCACGTCAGCCTTCCAGCGAGCGCCGTCACGGCTCAAAGCATCCTCCCCCACCTCACTTTGTTTCGCGCCTAAGTGTTGGCCGCACAAGTACAGTTGACGGTAGTAAGGAAGCCAAACTTCATCGTTTTAGTCCGTCTTGGGGGCCTTGATGACGCCCACCTGCGCCGGGCGAATGACACGCTCGTTCAGCAGGTACCCGGCCTTCATGAGCTGGCCAACAGACCCGGCCTCCTTGGACGCGTCCTCGTACTCGAAGAGCGCGTCGTGCACGTTGGGGTCGAACTTGTCGCCCACGGCGCCCACCTGGCTGATCTTGAACTCGCGGAAGACCTTCTGCAGCTGCGTCTCCGTCATGACGACGCCCTCGTGAAGCACCTTGATGGCGTCCAGTTGCTTTTCTGGCTGCAGCGCCTCCACGTCGATGCTCTCGTGCGCGCGCTTGAGGTTGTCCGACACGTCCAGCAGCGCCTTGGCGAACTTGGAGATGGCGAACTCGCGCGCGTTGCTCACATCCACGCGCGAGATGCGGCGCACATTCTCGGCGTCGGCCAGTGCGCGCAGCAGGCGGTCGTTCATGTCCTGGTTCTTGGTCGTGAGCTCCTCCACCTGCTTCTGCAGCGCCTCCGTCTCCGAGAGCTCCTTGGGCTCTTCAGGCTTGGCGGCGGCCTCGTCCGCGGGCTTCTCGTCGGCGAAACGCACGCACGTTTGACTTACGCAGCGCATTTGCTGCGACACGCGGGCCACGCCGCGGGCGGCAGCGCTGGAGAGGACGACACGGCGAAGCATTATGCGAGGACGAATTCGAGTTTTGCGGCCGGCGTCAGCCCACCACAGCTTCGGTTGAAACCCCTCCAAAGCGATTCTACTAGATCAGATACGCCGTTTTATAGCCAATCAAAATGAACAGGATCAGACCGCCCATACTCAGTTCAAGTGTATCCAAGAAGCGAGCATGGCGGCGAGCAAGACGAGTGCGGGGCAGCGCGCCGAGCGCATCAAGCGGACGGCCGTGAAGCAGTCGGCGGAGGAGGAGGCCAACCAGAAGGTCCTGCAGCACTACGCCAAGACGGTGTACTTCAACGACATGTGGGTCTCGTTCCTGAGCAAGATGGCGGCTCTCGTGGTGCTCATGAGCTTCTTGGAGGTGCAGCGCATGCGTCAGAGCCCGCGCGGCTTGAGCTTCATCGCAGGCTTTGAGGTGCTGTCCATGGTACTGGCGGTTAGCACGGCCCTGTTCATCCGGCGCTGGCTCAACCCGCTGCTGGCCTTCAAGGTGGCCTTCGCCTTCTCGCTGCTGCAGAGCTTCTGGTTCGTGGCCAGCTACTACGCGCGCTTCATGGAGCTGCCACGCCAGGCGGGCGACCTGCTGGCTGAGCAGCTGCCCTTCGGAGCCATCTACTTCGTCGTGTGCTGGGCCTCGGACCGCTTCATGATGCGTTCCCAGGACGTCGCCAAGCAGACGGCTGACGACCTACGCGAGGTGCTCAAGGGAAAGGCGGCGTAAAGCGGGAAGTGCTGTCAATAGAAGACGTAGGTGTATCTAGCCAAGGCGAGATGCAACTATGGCTGGGTGGGGGTACACCACGTACCCCGGGTAGAGCACTTTTTAGCCAGTCGCGCACGAGGTTTATCATTAAATACGAAATTTATGGGTAAGCTACGTTGGGGGATGCAGTATTCGACTGAGAGCAATCATGAAGTACAGCGAGGACCCAGCGTGGGCCGACGTGGCCAAGGTGCCGCAGGACGACGGGCCGGACCCCATCGTCAGCATCGCCTACTCTTCCGACTGTGCGTGTCCTCCCTCCCTCTCTCTCTCTACCTCTTGCGTAGCGCTCACCTTCTGCTGTGCCAGTCACGGACGTCATGGACTGCTTTCGGGGCGTCCTCAAGATCAACGAGTACAGCGAGCGAACGCTGGGGCTGACGCTGGACGTGATCGAAGCGAATCCAGCTAACTACACGGTCTGGTACTTCCGGCGGCGCGTGCTGGAGGCGCTGGGCTCGGACTTGCGCGGGGAGCTCCAGTTCACGGCTGATATGGCCATCCAACACCCCAAGAACTACCAGATCTGGCACCACCGCCGCGAGATCTGCACCATGCTGCACGACGGTAGTCAGGAGAAGGCGTTCTGCGCCTTGGCCATTGACGGGGACTCCAAGAACTACCACGCCTGGGCGCACCGCCAGTGGGCGGTCAAGACGTTCAGCCTCTGGGATGGAGAGCTCGAGTTCGTGGACAAGATGCTGCTGGAGGACGTGCGCAACAACTCGGCGTGGAACCACCGCTGGTTCGTGCTCAGCAACACGTCAGGCATTGCCACTACTGCAGATCGCCAGCGTGAGGTCGACTATGCGCTCGACAAGATCTCGCTGGCGGTGCACAACGAGAGTCCATGGAATGTTCTTCGCGGACTCGTTCGCGGTCATGAAGCTACCTTCGCTGCACAGGTGAAGGAGAAGGCGCGGGGCGTGCTGGAAGCTATACCGGACTGCATATTCGCAGCGGCGTTGCTGGTGGATCTCTACGCCAAGGAAGGTACGGACGAGGCTCTTGGGCGGGCTACCAATCTTCTGGAAACTTTGATGAACGACACGGATCGCGTGAGGAAGGCCTACTGGCTGTTCCGCCTCTCCACGCTCAAGCGGTGCGCGTAGCGGGAACTCAAACATGTCGGTGTAGCTCGTGGGTTGCGCAATCTCTGCGGTATGAATGAGTATGAGCAGTGACGACTATCAACACGAAACACGGACGGCTATATTGTTTTGTTCTTGGTCATTTACGTAGCTATCTTCGAAAGCGGCGCAGAGAATCCCTCCCTCTTCAGCCTGAGCTCTTATTGAGCTGACAAACCTATCGTCCGGTTACGTGCCAGCGCAGAGCGATGCTGCTGTTATAAACGCTAGCCAGGCTCTTCTCACACGAACACCCGCTTTGTCTCTAGTTGAACCGATTAAATGTTGGGCGGAAAGTTGCTCACTGCCGCCATGTCCTCAACCTTGCTGCCATTAACGAAGAACTCGAGCTTGATCCGCATGAGCACGGGTTTCTACAGCGTGAAACAATAGACAAGGAAATACATCAGTACCACTGACAGCAGCCCACAGAACTCCGGCTTAGTCTTACCTCGCCCTGCATGCTGTTCTGGATCTTCACAACCTGGGTCACCGTGCCACTGTTGTTCGGGGGTACCACATCCCCAGTAGGAGGCTCCATTTTCAGTTTGATGTACTTAGGGAACGCAGCAAGGAACACGAACTTCTCGATCGACGCAGCTGTGGAGTTACGGGTAGTCGCCGTGATATATGTCACAGACTTGTCATCGACGTTGGGCTTGGTGATCTCCAAGTCCACCGTGAGACCGTTCTTCTCGTACGCACGCATTGGCGGGTTTGCTGCTGTAGGCGCCGCCGGCGCAGGGGCGCCAAAGTCCATCAGTCCCAGCAAGTCATTACCTCCAGCTGCACCGCCGTTGCTCGAGCCAAACGAGGAAGTCACAGTAGCAGGAGCCGCGGGCCCGCTTGAGAAAATGTCTGCGAGCAAATCCACGGCAGGTGGCGCAGTTGGAACAGACGATAAGGTCGAGAACGACGCCCCCGCACTCGAAGTCGATGCACCTCCGCCAAAAATGTCGTCCAAGTCTAGAAGGCTCGCACTGGCACTCGACTGAGCCACCTGAACAGGCTTCGGCGCAGCTGCATTACCGCTGCTCGAGCTCGCTCCTGCATCTTCGTCACCCAGAAGGTCGGCAGAACCCACTGCTGAGGACCCAAGGTTGTCGTTGCGACTGCGCACCTTCGAAGCGTCAATCGCAGGCATGCCAGTGAGAACATCATTGCGCAGAGACGACCACTGTGGCTGACCAAGCGTTGTGTACTCCGTTGCACGCTGCTGAAGCTCCAGCACCATGGATGCGTTGAAGGAAGAAATCATCGCGTTCAATTTGGCAATCTCAGTTGACGAGCTGAAACGCGTCGTGAGCTTCACCATAGCGTTCAGCGAGTACGCACGTGTGATGTCCGTGGAACCGTGGTGGCGCAGAATCGTTTTGAAGAGTTCCACGACACTGCTCTCGTCCACACGACTCTTATCGTTCAGTGTATCCTCTGATGGGGGCGCGTCCAGTAGCAGGAGCTTACTGTACTCACCAACACACCAGATGCCAACGTGGACAAGAGACAGCTGCGAAACATCGTCGTGAAGCGCCCAGAAAAGCTTGTGAACAACGTATGCATGCAGGTCAGTATTACGCTGGATAAGCGTAATAAGCGAGCTGCATATCCGCTCATCGGGAAGCGTTGATCCAGCGATTGAAAGCATCGTAATCAACGTGTCGATGTGCCACCGACTCGATGGGGCATATCGGTCCACCGCATCTAGTGTAAGAAACAGTCACACCAGGATTGTGTTAGATCCTGTTTTCTTTCTGTGAGACCGTAAAACAATATTCAGGGTACCAGCGATGCGCGAACACAGTTCAGGCTTCTGCTCGCTCGGAGCGATCACAAGGTAATTGAGCATCTCACGCGCCAACTGCACAATAAGTAGCCAACGAGCCAACAATCTTAGTCAAGATATCCTTAACACAATGTGATACATGCAACGTACCGTTTGAATGTTGGAGGAGTTGACAAGAGAATAGATGAGGTCGAGCGCACGCTGACGAATGGACGTGTCCGGGTCCTTCAGGCAATCCACGATGGTGTTGGTGTGGCGCTGCACAGCTGCAACATCATCCGTCACAACCTTGGAAAGTGTGTTAAGCGCGACGTAGCGGATGTTGTTGTCACGGTTCAGCAGGAAGCGTCCCAGGATGTTAATAGCCAGCACGCGGAGTCCGCTGTCGCTTTCAATCGTCATAATGGTCTGCACACATTCGTAAAGGATCGCGTTACCAGCAGTCTTGGCCGTCTCCGTGTTCGTGGCCACTTGCGCCAAGACATCGTTCATCGCCTCGCTGGCTTCCTCGTTACCCTTGCCTAGCAGTCGCAGTAACTTCAAGATCGCCACCTGCAAGAACGGATCGGCAATCCCGCTGACGTCGTACTCGCTCGAGTAGCCCATCGACAACAAGTTGCGCAGCTGGCGCACGAGCTTCGGCACGAGACTGCTGAACCTCTTCAAGTTCTCTGCGTCCAGTAGCACCACCTCCGTGATAAGCTGCACACCTGCAAGTAACACGCCATGGTGCTTGGCGCGCAGCAGTCCCACGATGGATTCCGTAAAGTCCTCCACCAGGTCCGGCACCTTGGTGAACACGCGAATAGCGGCCAGCGCGGCCTTTTTGCGCAGATGCTCATTGTCACTGCGCAGATGACGGTCCACATCCATCACCAAGTCGCGCGCCATATCCGCCTACATTAGCACAGCAAAACTATCAGCTTCACCCCTTCCTACCCCATCTCCAGATTAACTCACCGATGCCACATTCCCCACCGCCGTCAGGGACAATGCCACAATAAAGTGGTTCTGGTTGTTCAGGTCACTAAAAGTATCAAAAACATCAGAAACAATCGCACAAAAATAACATTGCAACAAGGACGCACTTTTTGACGGAATTGGTGACGAGCGTGAGCACGTCCTCCTGGTCTGTGAGCAGCAGGATGAGCCCCAAGTAGCCCATCCGCTTCTCGGCGAAGTAGGGGCTGGCGATGAGCTTGACGCACTCCATCTGGCCAAAGTGCGACGGGTAGCCGAGCATGTGGATGAAGAGTAGCTTGGCCACGTTACGGTGGCGGTACTGCTTCTCCTGGTCCTTGAAGGCCGTGCGGATGAGCGCGCTCTCCTTGGCGATCACGGCGCGCTCCTCGGCCGCCGTTTTGCAGGCACGCACGCCGCGGATCAAGTCACGCAGCTTCTGGCTCATGCTCTCGAGGGTCGGATGGCGCTAGGGACACCTGGAGGGAAGAGAGGGGCGAGCTTTGGCTTGAGCTACCCACACGTGTGCAGCTCAAAGGGGCGATGTCCAGATATCGGCCAATGGGGAGCGGGACGAGGATATTTAACGGTGGAGACTGCGGATTGGATGAAATTTGGCATGTGACGTGTGACGAAGTTGAAGCGAGACGGCATGCCATGCAAAACTTGAGCTTCCACCATGGACCTGCTTCGTTGGAGACACCCGACGAAAGATGCGTGGCTGCGGCCTTGAGTGAACTAATCGATGTTCATGTAGTATACTTGAAAATATTCGAAGGAGGCTTTTTCTCTCCATACCTTCGTTGCCACTCATTAGATCGACGTGCACGATCTGTAGCTAGGTGCTTTTAGATCCAGGTAGTCAGATTGGTACATGGCATTTCTCTCAAATTATTATCGCAGCTTGAGATGGTTTTATCGCCGCCTGGGACTGTATCCATACTTGCTCCATTGCAGCAAGCTCTTCATCGGTGTGCGTTGAACTAACCGGCGTTATTTGTAGACTACAACTTCGGTAGAGTCCTGAGGCTAAACGGAAATAACATGTAAACACCCCGATCATCGAAAATGTTATCTTGATGCATTGCCAGGTCGTCCCATCAACTGCAGCGTATCCAACAACATCTTCCTCGTCAATCAGTACTCGAGCCCGAAAGTACGAGCAGCAGAGCGCCCAACACCTTCACAGACTTCAACTCCTAATTCATCACCCCTGCAGCCAGAAGCACACCTCAGCATGCTATGCTGCAACGCACGATGGCACACAACCACGACAACAGCTCTGCATCAGTCGCTCTGTCCCCCTCGTTCTCCACGAATCTCGCACTTGGCCTTTCACTATTAATAGCTGACTGCAGCCAGATGGATAGTTGAGTTTCCTGCAACCTACTACAGCCTCATCTTATGGTAGGAAGGACGTGGGGCACCACAGCAACTGAGACCCCGCTGCATTTGGTCCAACTTGAAGTTTTGCTGCCCTTTTTCGTGTGCTCAAACTCAAACCTTCAAGTTAGTGTGGTGTACACATTTGAGGCATACAAACTTCCAATCACGATATAGGACGAGCCAATCAGCATCCGCCGCTGAGGACCAATTTCGGCCAGATCATTCCCAGATTATCAAGGTCGTTGACGCAACAATGCTGGCCGCCAAGTCGCTATCCCTGTCCGCTATGGCGCGTCGTGCACTCGGAACCACGCGCAGCATGACTGGAGGCCGCGCCGCCTTCAATTGGCGCGATCCGCTGCTGTTGGACAACCAGCTGACGGACGAGGAGGCCATGATCCAGGTGCGTCTGGCCGATCTTAGCAGCCGACGCAGACTATAGTTCTAACGCGATTATTGACATTTGGCCCGCAGAAATCGGCCAACGACTACTGTCAGGGGAAGCTGCTGCCGCGCATCGTGGAGGCCAACCGCAAGGGCAAGTTCGACCGCTCCATCATGAAGGAAATGGGCGAGATGGGCTTCCTGGGCCCCACGATCGAGGGCTACGGCTGTGCTGGCGTGGGATACGTGTCCTACGGCCTCATTGCCAACGCTGTGGAGCAGGTACGGAAAATGTTGTTGTTATTGAGCAATGTCGAAAGTGGTGGACGACTTACTTTGTGACTTTTTTGTGTTTCAGGTGGACAGCGCATACCGTTCGGCTATGAGTGTACAGTCATCTCTGGTGATGCACCCGATCAACACGTTCGGGTCTGAGGAGCAGAAGGAAAAGGTCGGTGGCAATTTACTGACAACAGGATTTTGCTGCTTTGTTCTCACATCCAACGCTGCTGCTTGTGGGTTTGCGCAGTATCTTCCGCGCCTTGCCACGGGTGAACTTATTGGTTGTTTTGGCTTGACGGAGCCGAACCACGGATCGGACCCTGGCTCGTAGGTTTCACGGTTTAATGTGGTGAATTCGTGCGGTCTTCTTACCTTTCCCTATGTACCGCTCATACGCAGGATGGAAACTCGTGCGAAGCTTAAAGGAGACAAATATGTTCTAAATGGCTCCAAGAACTGGATCACGAACGCCCCAATCGCCGACGTATTCCTTGTCTGGGCCAAGGATGACGAGGGTGATATCCGTGGTTTCATCCTCGAGAAGGTGTGAACTGCCTGGGTGGATTGTTATCCTGCAAAAACGTGTTTACCGCGATACGTTTTATATTCGCAGGACTTCCCTGGCCTGTCGGCCCCCTACATTGAGGGCAAGGCAACGTTGATGGCATCTGCTACAGGCATGATTTTCCTAGAAGACGTTGAAGTTCCCAAGGAGAACATGCTGCCCAAGGTGAAGGGCCTCAAGGTACTGTAAACCTTACTTATTCCGATTCTCATCATCGATCACATTTCTAACAAACCCATTCTGTCTGATCACGCAACTATAATAGGGCCCTTTCACTTGCCTGAACAGTGCTCGCTACGGAATTTCCTGGGGAGCTTTGGGCGCGGCGTGTACGAACTTTTCTGTCGACCTGGAAAATAGTAGGTTTTTTTACTAACAGTGTGCTTTCATTTACTGTAACAGACTCGTGCATGAGCATCGCTCGCCAGTACACCCTCGACCGAGCGCAATTCGGCGCCCCACTCGCTGCGTACGTACTTCAGATAAGAGTGTATTATGTGCCACTGCTACAGTTCTAACGTTTGTTTCTATGAACCTCGTACCAGCAACCAGCTCATTCAAAAGAAGCTGGCAGACATGAGCACGGAAATCGCGCTCGGCCTGCAGGGATGCCTGCAAGTTGGCCGTCTGCTTGACGAAGGCAAAGCGCCCGTGGAACTGATCTCGATGGTGAAGCGCAACTCGTGCGGCAAGTCCATCGAGATTGCTCGCAACGCCCGCGATATGCTGGGCGGCAACGGCGTCTCGGACGAGTACCACGTCATTCGCCACGTGGTAAACCTCGAGGCGGTCAACACGTACGAGGGCACACACGACGTACATGCGCTGATCCTGGGTCGGGCCATCACGGGGCTCCCTGCGTTCGTACCCCGCATGGCTCCGTAGAGTGAAAACTCGCATTGGTTGAGCAGTAAACAGTAGATTGCTGTCGACTCGCACCACACAATACATTCTTTAGCGCAATGCTCGATGAGCAGACAAGCAGTACGTCAAGCAGAGACCGTCGCGCTTCAACATCCTTCCTATTGGTCCAAACTCTCTTCCCTCTCATTGGTAGAAAACCTTTCGAAAACTCACTCCCCACATCACCAGCGGAAGCGCAAGCCAAGAGTGCAGGAAGGCCAAGCCAACGTAATGCTGAGTCTGGCGGCCAAGACGCCGCGCGTGGCGGTTCCAGGGCTGCAGAACCTCGGCAACACGTGTTTCTTCAACGCCATCCTGCAGGCGCTGGCCTCGCTGCCCAGCGTGCACGAGTTCCTCGAGGAGATCGAACAGCGTGCGCGCGTTACGCGCCGCCCCATCCCATTCACAGGTGCGCTGCGGGACTGCCTCGAAGGTGCGTGAGCTACTCTTAAATACGATTATCTTAGCGTAACGAATCGGTTTATTGCCGTGTCAGCGCTGGCGCCCAGAGAAGAGCACGAGCCATGCGGCGTCGTGGCGCCCAGAACGCTCAATGCCGAGCTTACCAGCAAGTTAAGAGCCTTTCGTGGCAATAAGCAGCAGGTCAGCAACCCTTGTTGGGAAGTTAAGAGGAGTCGAAAGTGAGTTTTCACTGAGTTATGATGTTTTTATTGTTTTTTTAGGATTCGCAAGAGCTGCTGCAGTTCCTGTTCAAGTTGGTGGGCAATGAGCAGCGCCGCTGCTCGGTGCAGGATCGGGGGCTCGTGGATTTGTCCTCGGAGAATGTCAGCGAGCCCGTTACGGCCAGATCAATCAGCGAGCTGCGACTCTCGCAGGCTGTGGACGAACGGAATTGGAACCCGTTCCACGGGCTGCAGGTGAACCTGCTGCAATGCACTCGTTGCCAGAGATTTCGACCGCTGAATAACCAGCCGTTTCTGGACGTATCGCTGTCTCTGGTGGCACCCGGGGATCGCAAGATCTCGAGATTGACAGACGCGCTGCATTTGTACACAGAGCCGGAGGTGATTAAAGGAGTTGAGTGCGGCTATTGCAGTGTTGTTGACGAGCTTGAAGTGACGCGGAAGGAGTATACAGAAGCTATGAAGCAGCAGGGGCGGCTACAACAAGGTAGCGCGCATGCCAGTGTTTGCGATATCATGGACCTGGAGATCTCCCAGCACGAGCGCAAGGATTGGATTCATACGCTGGAGCAACTGGCAAACTCGTCATCGAACTTTGACCTTGAGCAGCTTGAGCAACCGATTCCGCGCAGTCGCGGTGACTGCCACAAGCGCCTGCAGTTTTCGCGCAGCCCAGACGTCTTTTGCTTCCACCTCAGCCGCAAGGTTTACAGGAGGACCGGTGGTGCAGTCAAGCTGGAAACGTATGTGGAGTTTCCGATGGAGTTGGACATGAGCACATACTGTCAGTATGAGCTAGACTCTGTGGCTGAACAAAAGCTGGCGAATGGTACCACCCGGACAGCAAGCGCCCTCAAGCGGCGGCCTGGGCTTTCTCCGCCGCCATTCAGCGAGGCTACAAAGCAGCAGTATTTGCTTTACGATCTCACTGCCGTCATTCTACATCATGGCAATGAGCGTTGCGGTCATTTCACGGCATATCGGCGTGCGTGTCCCGAGCAGTGGTTTTTCGTTTCGGACGAAAGCGTTCGTGAGGCATCCGTAGCCGAGGTCTTGAGCAGCTGCGCATACATGTTATTCTATGAGCGCAAGCTCCGTTCGAAGCGGACGACGCGCAGTTCCGAGACAGAGGAGACCACGGACGACGACGACAGTCTGCCGGACGTGCCTTTCGAGCCAAGCTTGCTGCTCAATGGCCGCTTCTGAGAGCAAACTGTATCCGCGCCAGTTGAAAGCTCGTTTTCTTGACACTGGATAGACGAGCAAGCGCTGGCAAAGGCTGAACAAGGTTCTGGCAGATGAACACCAGATCCACTTCAAGCCAAAACACCACGGGCCGCCAGTGCAAGGAGCAGAGTACGTAAATATATTGGTTATTATTGCTGACTTGCACTCTGTGTCGAGATGTATTAACCGCAGAACGTATTCACTGACGAAGAAAACAGACCAAAGCAATCCGTGCTGAGGGTGGTCAATGCTTATTGCCTTAAGTTTCCTTTTTCTTCTGCCTACAATTGATTAGCCGTTGAAGCCGTACTCTTGACGAGCTCGCTTGACGACGCCAATGAGGAATCCACTCCTGTTGCGAACGTTCGAGAGGTTGGCCCCTGCAAACCGAGTGAGAACCTGGTTAGCCAGCGGCTCCGAGAGCTGACCAAGCACCTCGTAGCACTTGCCACCCAGTTCTTCCAAAGACGACAGCGTCCGGTTTGCCACTAACGAGTGAACGTGGTTCTGCACCGAGACTGGCAACGCAGTAAACGACTGCATCCCAATACCAGGACCATGGCCTGCGCCAACCTGAGGTGGTCCTCGTACAGCTCCACCAAATTGAGGGGTTCCCTGTGGTACTGGTTGCCGACGCCGGGGGTCTCGAGGATCCTGCGGAGCCTCATAGGGGCGTTCAAACAACGCGGGGGCAGGTCCCGAAGATATAGGAGCTGGTTGAGCACGGTAACCACCAGCGCTTGCTCCATTGCTGTCATTCAAACGACCACCTTGAGGAGGTCCACCAAGAACAGAGCCGCCTTGGGGAGGCGCCGAGTAGTCCCGCGGAAGCGCTGATGGAGGGTGTCCTCGAGGAGAGGGTGTCTGCGGCCGGTGCTGTTTCTCCGATGCAATCGCCTTTTCGTTTACGCGGTTGATGATTCCCACCAGGAAACCTTGCAAGTTTCCAACCTGCGATAGATCCACGTTGCTGAAGTTCTCAACAGCTTGCACCGCTACTGGCTCAGGCAAATGCAGCAACCGCGTCACGACGTTATCGTTAAGTGGCTCCTGCAGTCTTCCCTCGCGGTGCATGCTGTTTAGTATGGCCTTGACAGCGTTCGGCAGACGTTCGTAGATATCACTCGAGCCTACAACACGCGACGTACCAGGTTGTCCTCCTCGTGGAGACGGCTGCTGGGTCGTCAAAGAACCACGGCGACGAGGATCACGTGTAGCACCGCTGTTACTCTGAGGATGGGGCTGATCGCGGCGACGAGGGTCTTCAGCTCTTCCACCCGTTGCAGACCGCGGCATGGCTTGGACACTTGGAGAAGGCGATCCCTGCCGGCTTCGTGCAGCCAATCGAGGGTCTACTGCTGATCTTTGGCTGGGTACGTGGGCAGGTGCAGAGCCATTTGATTCATGCACACTTGGTTTGTCTTGGTGCGTTGCACGGCCGAACTCATCGACATTCTTCTTCTGCTGATGCTGATCAGGATCAGGCCGCGAAGCTGTTCCTTTAACTGGTCGAGGAGAATTTCTTACGGGAGTGTCCTCCTCGGGCTGAGCACGTTGGTAAGGCACTCGAACAGTAGACACGCCGGTTGTAGGTTGCGGAGGAGCGTATCCGAAGCGAAAGAGTCCTGGATCGCTCTTGTAGTCCGACATGAAAGCGTCTACGGGCTGCAGTGCCGCGATCTGCGGGTTCTCCTTCTGGTACTCACGATAAATGCGCATGAGCTGCCCGTTCTTGTCGCGCACATCACGCATAGGTGTACGTACGAATCGAGCAATGATAGAGATTTGTGCAAACTCAGGCATAGCACCTACGGATGCGAAAGCAGCTCGGCTTACTTGAGTCACCCGAAATTCGCCACTAGTTTGGAAATCCATCAGCCGGTCCCACGCTGCCGCTGAAAGGCCCTTGTGATCTTCTTCGTGATGCTTATGCTTGCTGTTAGACGATGATGTGGAGTCACCACTTCCGCGGCGGAGGCGTCCATGCTTGGGGTCATCATGGTGTGAGCTACCTTTTCTGTCTTCAACGTAGCGTGGTCGTTTAGGGTCCGTTCCTCCATTTGCAGGTGCATCGACTGAACCAATAGACTCAGCATCAGCTTTTCTCTTTGCAGGCGTCACCGTCGTCTGCTCCCCATTAGCAGTACTTGAAGAAGCCTCATCAACTTCCATCGTGACAGGCTCCTCACCAGCTGCCGACGACGTCATAGACGGATAATCCGGGTCGTACTCTTCCTGCTCAGTGACAGGGCGCGGGTTGTTGCTTGCTACTGGTGTTCCCGTAGGCGACGGGTTGGCCGGATCATACTCGTCCTCTCCATGCGGCACAGAAGGCAGCGCGGACGGGTCGTATTCGCTTTCGTCGTGTGCAGGAGGAGACATAGCCTCATCTGCTTCAGTGCCATCCACCGATGCAACCTCAGCTGCCTCCTGCTCATCAGCGGTCGTTCCTGCAACAACTGGGGAGGTCGTTTCACCGCTGTCTTCATCGCCGTCCGATGGCTTCACAGATGCTGCCTCCACTGACGGATCCTCCTGGAGCTCCGACTCGCTCAACTCCTTACTCGCTGCAGTCGCCTCAACAACTGACTCGTTTTCTTCACTTACAGCGGTAGCATCACTCTGCTGCTGTGCGTTCCCAGCAGTAGCTGCTTCCGCCTGCGCAGGAGGAGTACCACCACTGCTCGAAGCAGCAGGATCTGAAGCTGCATCCGGCACCATCTCCACATCCTCCTGTTGCTGCTCATTCCCTTGCGCTTCATCTGTAGTCGCCACGTCCTCAGCTCCCTGCTGAATTTCACTCTGCTCGAGGCTCTCCACTGGTTGTTCAGGCTGCGCTTCATCCACTTGTGGCTCGGGGGTCTGCGTCGTCTCTTGCACGTCGTCGCCGGCCTCAGTAGCAGCTGCAGTCAACGGAGCATCGGACACTGGCACTTGTTCAGCCGCCGCGTCACCCGTAGCGCCAGCAGTGATGTTCGCCTCATCGAGCTCCATGCTGCCGATCCCCAGACACAACCCCACTGTGGGGAGCTCAATGGCTCCGATTACAATATGATGTGTGATACATCGATATTATTTGATTGGATAAAAGCTCGCAAAAATTGTAGCCATGTCCGACGAAACGACGCACTGTGAAAATTGAAGAGCAATGGCGCCTCCTTCACAGCTGACAAAGCCGCCGCCTGGTATTGAAGTCTCCGTGGCAGCAAGAGAGAAGACAGACGCTTCGATCATCCCGCGCTTCTTCTTCCCACGCAAGCGGACGCCGTTCACTTGCGGCGAGCGCATTCGGCGCGGGAGGGTGGCGGCTCGGCTGGACGCCGTCATCCTCTCCAGTGCCGAGTTCTCTCAGCTCGTGGAGTTCGTCTGCTCTTTCGCCTGTCTGTGATTATTGACTTTTGTTAGGATAGTTGTTGGTGCTTTGTACTCGTTGACACTGTGGCTGTTGCATCAGGTGATTCCAGACTGTCGGTCGATATGAAGAGAGAGATGAAGCACCGGGCCAAAAAAACTGGCATTGTGGCGGTGGATCGCATGCTTGACGTTCAGATGACTCTGATGCTTTCGTACGAAGACTATCGATCACTCTCAAAGGGTACTTGGTACAGCTCATCCACCATGCGCGCTAAGCTCGAGGTCTTGTTGTCCGCACAACGTTTTCTTATGGTAAGTCGCGTTCGTACTGAAGTCTGCTATGGACATTCTCCGTGCAGCGAACTAATTGCACGTTTGCTGTGGTTGCGGCTTTTATTCGTATGTAGTTTCCTCAGGACTCACAGGGGAAAGTGAGTGGCTATACCGTCCTTGAATACCTTCATCAACTCCAATTATCGCTGCGTGTAGCTCGCTTCGTTCTCGAACGAGTCGCACAAGAAGGGGCCGACAAGAACGACGAAACACTGTCAGAGAAAATGTACATTACTCTCATCACTGAGATGATTCGAACTTCCAGTCGGGAATTTGGCCTCCACGAAGACGAGGATTTCCAGCAGTACTACGAGCTCATCTGTGCTCGAATGTTACTGCTACCACATGGCCTGCAGCAAATTCGTACTCGTGGACTATCGATCCATCAATTGGTGACGTGTACTCGCTTCGCAGAGTTCTTTCGACTCGTGGACAGCTCGATGCGTGAGCGCTACAACCAACCCGGGAACGCATTCCACCCGACGCGAGTTCGCCTTGTGCACCGACAGTATCTCCAGTTGGATCGAGATGGCAATGGCATGCTTAGCGTTAACGAGCTCCAGGAGTACGGCAAAAAGCGTGCCTTCAACCCCGCTGGGTGCGAGCCCACACACGATCTGACGGCTGCATTTGTGACGCAAGTATTTGCTGAAGTGCCAACATTCAACGGTGAAATGGATTATCATGCGTACTTGGAGTTCACTTTGATGGTGAGGGACAAACTATCTGCTGCTTCACTTAGGGTAAGTCCTAGATTACTCTCTTCAAGGTGTTGTACGAGCTAACATGTCCGTAGTTCTTTTGGGGAATACTTGATTTCCACAAACAGGGATATCTCGATGCATTCACGATCGATTTTTTTCTGCGGGGCCTTCTCGAGAAGATCCACGCGCACGAAGGCAAGGACGACACGCTCACCATTGACCGTCTTCGGGTAAAGCCCCGTATTTTCTTGACAAATACGTTACGCTGAACTAATGAAATTCTCAACAACGGCATGTAGACCCAGATATTTGATGCCGTCGCCCCAGTACATCCTGCCAGGATAACATGGCAGGATCTTCAGCGGTGCAAACTTGGCCACGATGTTGTTCGGTACGAGCCACACTCGACGTACTGTAGTGCAGTACTCACAGGGGTATTCGTACACGTATTGCCAGACTTATCACCGACTACGTAGCTTATCGCACATATGAAGACAGCGGGGGCCACTTCTCCGCGTCTTGAGGAATTGCAGCGATATCAAGGACGAACTCGGAGCTGGAGACGAAATCGATGAAATTCAACGAGGCGAAATACCTGTTGATATCTATTAGTGAAAACGACTGCAGCTTAGCTTCGCGCCACAAGCTTGGAGCGCGTCTTACGTTGGACTCGGCACCCAAAAAAAACAATAGGGTAAGAATCACCAGAAAAGCATTTTAGCGCTCAGCGCTTAAGCCAGAAGGTTCTCGCCGTTGTAGTGGAAGAGGCACACGCTGCCAGTGAACATGGCGACGCCAACAAGAACCTGCTCGTGCTTGGTGATGAAGGCGTTTGCACGCTCACGGGTGCTCTGGTACCACGATTTGCGCTGCACGGGCACGCCCCCGGCGCCGTAGCGTGCGCCAAGAAGGTTAGACTTCGGCTTAGAGATGCTGGAGGCACTCATCTGACGCTGGCTCGCGTTCAGACGTTCATACTTGGTGCGCAGACTGGCAGCCTCGCGCTCCATGATCTGCAAAGCAGCCTCGGTCTCCTGCTTCTTCTTGGACAGAGCCACCACCGAGATGCTGAGCTTCTCGGCCTCGGACAGCACGAAGGTAGCCTTCACGTGGAAACGGCTGACCACCGGCTTAGGCTCCTCAACCTGGTCGGCCTCCTCAGCCTTCTCAACCTTCTCGGCCTCTTCAACAATCTCGGTCACCTCAATCTTCTCAGCCTCTTGAGCCTTCTTGGACTCCTCGGCCTCTTCGACCTTCTCAGACTTCTCGGTCTCGTCAGTCTCTTCGACCATTTCCTCCTCCTCGGTCTTCTCATCCTGCTCGGTCTTCTCATGTTCCTCGACCTTTTCGTCCTCCTCGGCCTGCTTGGCAGCAACTTCCTCAATTGCCTCCTTCACCACCTCCTCCACAAGTTCCGTGATGGTCGTGGGCTCCTCCTCTTCTTCCTCGTCGGAGACAGTGTACCACTTGTCGAGCGCATTCTCCTGAAACAGCGACGAAATCGGAAACTCAATCTCCTTCACAGGTTCGGCCTCTTCCTCGTCCTCCGTCTCCTCAGCAGCAGCGACCGTGACAATCACCACAGCCTCGCGCGACTGCACGGGGTCGAACACGAACGTGGCGGGGAACGTCATATCCCCGTCCTCAGCAGCCGTCCAGGCCACCGTGCGCACCACCGGCGCCTTCTCCTTCTTCACGCGCTTTTTGATGATGGTGCGCGTGATCTTGGTCGTGGTTTTGAGCTTGCGCGGCGAGCCGTCGCTGTCCTCCTCGGGCAGCTGTCCATCCTCCACCACGTGGCCGTGCTCGTCGGTCACCACCACGTCCTTCTTCTCCACGACCTCCTCCACGGTCTCGTACTCGTCAGCTTCGTACTCGGGATCCAGGGCCACGGTGATGGACGCGTTGGGCACGGGCTGCTCGCCCTCCACGCCAGCCAACGTAACCTCGAGGCGGCCGACGCTCTTAGCAGCAGCCTTGGCCTCCTCTGAAAGCTCCTCCTGGCCCTCGGGCGCCTCGGACAACGCCGAGATCTGCTGGAACACGGCCGCGATCTGCTCGTCCAGAAGCTTCAGCTCGTCCACCTTGGCCGTGACGCTACGGCGGCTCTCGAGGTATTGCTGCGACGTGCGCTGCACCATGGCGGCCACTGCGGCCGAGGAAGTCGTGGAAGCCATCGCGACGGGGCTACAAGACACAGATAGAGGGCCACGGATCTGCGGCTGCGAAGGTCTCGGCTTTAATGCGTGGCGAGGAGCGGCGCGGGGTGGCGCACACCATTCGGAGTTACTAAAGACGATTCGACACACGACTTCAACACCAACTTCAATTTTCTCAGAGCGCGAAGCCAACGACTAGCTTTCAGTATGGCGGATTGCACCCGAGTCGTACCTAGTCTAATGAATACAAACCACAAGTCTATTTTCATCCGTGGAAAGGTCGGCGGGGAGAGAACCGAGAGTCCCCCAGTTTACGTTTCTCTGGGGGAGAGCGAGTGAGCGAGCGAGGCCAGCGCGTCTGCTACAAGAGCGAGGGGTCCGTCCTTCCTTCACACACCACCACCACTACCACACCACACGCCGCCATGCAGCAGGAGCGAGAGAGCGCGGAGCTGTGCCTGAACGGTTGTGGCTTCTTCGGCGCCCCCGGCAGCGGCGGCATGTGCTCCGTCTGCTGGAAAAAGACCATGTCGGATCGCCAAGCGGTCTCGACGACGGCGCCGCCCGCAGTGGGGCAGAAAGTGGAGGCGGCGGCGGTGCCCACTCTGGGGGTCTACACTGACAACAACAGCGCGGCGACCACGGAGGAGGCGGAGGAGCCGAAACCCGCCGAGAAGCCCGTGCAAAAGAACAAGAAGCGCTGCTGGGAATGCAAGAAGAAGGTGGGGCTCACGGCCATCGAGTGCCGCTGCGGCTACGTGTTCTGTAACCGCCACCGCTACGCGGACCAGCACAGCTGCAGCTTCGACTTCAAGGCGTCCGATCGCGCCGAACTCGCGCGCCGCAACCCTGGCGGCGGTCAGTTCGGCAAGCTCGAGAAGCTCTAAGCGGCGCCTTGTTGGGTCTATGAGGCCATTGAGGACGCGACCCGACACGATCAAGCTACTCGCGGAGGACTAGAAGACGCGCCGGGGGGACGGAGAGCTGTGGCCGCGCGTCGTTGGTGGATGTAATATTAGGACGGAGACACGAAGAAGCCAGCGAGAGGAGCGCCGCGGCCGCAGACTCCCCGACAATCGCTTAGCTGTTTGCCATCCATGCAGTTTCTTTTCACTTCATTTTTTTTCTTTTCCAGAGGAATTATTGACTGATTTTCTTTTACGATTCGAGTGTTCTTATCTCGTTCATACGTGGACAGCATCTGAACGTTGCTTCGCATTAGCTTACCTGGCAATTCCGACTGACGTGGCAATTGCATTGCATCGTCCGCCCTCATGCCATGAGTCATGGCCCTGTTTGCCGAAAGATCCAGTCGCGCAACCAAACGACATGCGCTGCAGGCAATTTTGCTGGCCAGCGCTTGATGAATAAGTAGCTGAGCTGTTGTGTGCTTGGGCTCCTTGGAAGAAAGCAATATTCTCTATCCGATGTAATTCCTATCGCTAGGAGACCAAAGATTTGTTGTGCAGTCCAGCAGGCATGTAATACTGCCAACCACCTCCAAAATCGTGGCACTACTAAACTCGTCAGCAACTGTCGCCATGAAGAACGCGTTAGGACGGGATCGTGATGTACCCGCCACACCTGGAAACATCATCGGTGACAACAGCAGAATGGACCAGGTTCCTCGTCGCTGATCTCCTCGTCCTCGGTGCGACTGTGAGGGGTGAGCATTGGACAGCGACAGCGAGTAAGCGTGCGATTTACAAGTCTGAGGACTTTCAACTGGTGTTCAAGCGTGTGGCGAGGGTCGATCGAGCACTTGCTTGTTGAAGGTATACAGGTTGGTACGAGCACATCCGATAAGTCTTGTACACAACCGAGCGGTTCTACGAACCAAGTCTTGTTGCCGGTGGTGCTTGTGGGTAATTCAGGCATCGTCGGAATGAACGTATCGATATCTGTAGCAGTTGATGAGCACCGCTACGACGAGTGATTCGACTGGACCCACTCGTACGTATCCTGGTAGCCTCCTCATTGCGCCACCGCTTCACCCGGAGTTCCATCAAACACTTGTGTTTCCTTCCAGTTGAAAATATACTCGAACGATGCCGGGTTCAGCGCCATTGTGACAGTGATGAATACTGATCGTTCGCTTGCCGTCGAGACCGCAACGTGGGTATGTCCCCATGTAAACGTGAGCGAGCTCGTCATCACCGTGTAGAGCATTCAGCCAACTTGGCAGCAAGCTCTTGGTGCTTGCTGTCGAACTTTGACTCGAAATGCACGAACGAAAACTTGCATGCCAATCGCCGTCGTTACGCATGAAAAGCGACAGCATTGGTCGGTATTCCCACCATTGAGAATCTCAATCTGATGATTATTTGGCGGCGACGTTGGGTGTCCCTTGCACGTTTCTTCAAACAGTAAAGGTGCCGGCAACTTTTTTTGATGGTCGTGGTTTGATGAGACCGTCGATGGAGGCGCAACCTTGCCTCCTTCAGCGTTCTCGCTGCTAAGTTTCCGTCAACCGTCACCCAAATCGGCGAACCTGCTGTGGAAAGCCCGAAGGACAGGCGTCAGCACGCACCAAGAATCCCAAGGGGAGCACATACATGCTTCGGGTGGGTGGCTTCACATCACGTACATTTACTTTAAGTTAATAAATCCCGGCACGCGCCCGGGCGGGTATTCTTCCGTACAATCAGTCAGCGGTGTCTAGTTGCAGAGGAGGAGAGAGTGCGCGGTCCGATCGGTCTTCATCTTGTTCCATTCAAAATGAGCAAGCTCCTCGTCTCCTTCCGCACGACCTCACAAATCACCGCGACAACATGAACGAGTCCTGCGTGGACACGGACGACGCGTGGAGCCAACCGTTGAGCTGCTCCAGCGCCTGTGCCTCCTCGTCCTCTTGGATGCTCGGGGCGTAGCCGCTGTCAATGAACCGACTCGTATTGTTCAGGGTGGACTGCGGGTTGAACGAGCCAAAGTTCGTCTCGAGGCTCACGCGGTCTGAGAACTGGGACACACGCGTGGACGACATGGAGGCTGAGCCCATCAGGAACGAGTCGTTGGTGCTGCAGCTGCTGCACATGCTGATACTCCTGTTGGACGACACCATCTGCGGCACAGGGACGGCCGCCGCGCCGCCATGGCCGCTCCCATTGCGTCCGTAGAACTGGAACGACACCCCAGGCTCTTCCTTGTACTGCGGACGTGCCGCCGCCACCTTCATGCTCTTGTTTTGCTCGCGCGACCGCCTGCGGTTGCGAGGCACAATCTGCTTCTGCTGTTGCCGCATGGGCAGCGACACGGGCATGTTCTCCTCCGTGTACAGGATGTAGTCCCCCGTGACGATCTCCTTGAGGGGCGGCTGCATGTTCTTCTCTCCTTTGTGTCGAGCCTTGGACAGCATGCGGCCCGACTGCTTGCGGACCAGGGCCGTGGTCGGCACCTCGTTCCGAAGTGCTGAGTTGTTCTCGCCGCGTTGACTGACGCTGCGGCGATTATTGTGCTGGCTGCGGCGGTGTCCGCTCTGCTGCTCCGGCTTCTTGTCCATGCGGGGCGTCAGGAGCTCCGCGTTGTCGTCCAAGCAGTTGGGAGGCGGGACGGTGCCGTAATAGTAGTCCGTCGGGTTGAGGTCGCTGTCCCCGGCGCCGCGCAGGAGCACCGTGGAGCCGCTGAGGTTGGTGTTGCTGCTGGCGAACGTGGTGCTGTTGGACGTCATCATGGTGCTGTTGGTGGTCATCCTCGTGTCGCTCACGTGGCTGAAGTTGCGCGCGCCGAACTTGTTCTTGCGCTCCTCGAGGAAAAAAATGTGCTCAAGCGCGAGCGACGGCCGCCGGCACAGGCACTTGGAGCCGCGCACGCCGCACGTCTTACATTTGCGCAGCCAGCCGAACTTGAAGAGGCTGAACCAGGCGATGAGGCCCATGGGCCGAGGCGGACGCTGCTCGTTCAAAAGCGACAATGGCGTCTCGGCGGTCAGGCCGATGAGGGAGAGGTCCTGCTGTGTGGTAAGCCTCGGATACGTCCTCAACCTGCGTCTGACTGTGCCACTTGCGGGGGAAATCGCCGACTGAGAGGAGTCAGCCATAGAGACGGCAAGGGCGATCGACGAACCACGCCCAGAAAAAAGCCGGGCCGTATCGGTCACCGAGCTGTGTGGGAGTCGTGCAGACCTTGCCTTTGCCTCAATGCCACCCACCAGCACTGCAGCTGCAGATAACAGAGCACCAGCCCGGATAGAGGGGCGTTAGTTGCTGCTGCTATGAGAGATATTAGCACTGGTTGCCGCTGGCCTTGTCTTGGCGAGCTCTCTTCTCTCTGAAGCTCGTCACCGAGACGCACGTGCTTCCCGCACTACTCGCTAGATTTGGCTAACAGCTTGAAGTGGATCGACGTGCCCATACAAAAGGCAAGTTTGAAGCTTGGATTAATGCTCACTGACACTTGCCGCGCTCGATGGGCTCAGTTGGGAACCACATACAGCTGGGCTTGCGCGGCAGCAATCGCCTCCGCCTTTCGAAGGAAGGAAGCCAGACCGGAATCAGCCGTCGATGGGGCAGCAGCTTACCATTTGAGCTTGTACGCTGGCTTCACGGTGCGCTGCGCGGGGCCATCGTTTCCGCGAGAAGATTCTCAGTTGAAGAGCGGGTTGCTACGCAAAAGCGAGCTGCAGGCCTTTCAGAAGTGACGTGGTCTGCCCTGGCACTCGCCAAGCAGCCATCTGCACCGCGCGTTCGATGGGCAGCGCTCGTGGCCCGCGGCCGAGCCAGAGCGGACCAAGTTGGTCATGAGCAAGACTATCGATCATGATTCAAGACAAAGAAGAGCTTGGCGGATGGCGATTCTTGAGCCCCGTCCTTCGCTCAGGGAAATCATGGACAAGCGTGACTGGAGGACTCTCCCCGGGAGAAATTCGCCCGCCGTCGAGGTGGCCGTCGAGTCGGAGCATGACCGACTGGGAAAGCAGATTGTAATTGGTTTGTGCCACGGCACCAACGTTAGCTCATGGACACTTGTAATGAGAGCCATGCAGTGCCATCTTATCCGACGACTCTAGAACGAGTGCTGGTGCTCGAATATTTACTCGTTATGCATGACGACTTGGGTTGGAGTCTGTGGCTGAGCTGCTGCCTGCTGCATCTGCGCTCGCGGACGCAATCGCACGCGATCAATGCGCGTGCATCGGATGCCCTGTGGTCTCTTCCTTGTGAACGCACAAGCAAACGGTGATGCCAAGCGTTTGATTGTTTCTCCATTGACGACCTTGTCCACATCATTACCAGGTTACCTACGCCCAGTACCGGTAGCAGCCCGCTTGATTTCGGTGGGCTGTGCCACGAGCTCATCGGGATCTTCCTCTATTCCAGCCGCTAGACAAACGAACGGCAAAAGATTGCAGCGTGCGCTCAGCGCCGAGTCACAATCGTCCGCGTTGTAGTCTCCACGTCGTAGCGGCTCTCCTTCTTCGTCACCACCACAGCCTCCACGCGTCTCTTGGAAAACTCGAGCTCCTGTTGACGCTTCTGCAGGTCGCCTCCGGGGCCGTTAGCAATTTTCTCGTCCAACTTGACAGCGTTCAACCGCTCGGCACCTGCCACTGCTTCCATGTATGTCCGCAGTGCAATTTGGGAGACATCAGCAGCAGGGTCGTAAGAAGATTTAGCTGCTTGCCACTCATCCTTCAACACGCCCAGTAGCTTCGCGACGCTCGAAGGGAAGCAAAAGCCCAAAATCTCCGTCCGAAACAGCGTCGCTGCTCTCGAAGGCTGATCTTCTGAAAACGGGTCAGTCGCAGATCCTCCGACTCGGCCGAATGAAGTGACTTGCAAACTCTGGATCGAAGCGTTCGTGAACGGGTGCAACGCATACAGCTCCGGGACATCTTGGTTCGACAAGGCTGCAGAGACAGTGACAGGTATAAGGTTAATGAGGCCCGATAGCAATACAATTCAGAGCTTCACTCACGCGCTCGATTGATGAGGAACTCATAGAGCCCATGTACAGCGTCATGGCCGTGGAAGAGCAGGAGTGAGTCAATACCATGCATATTTTCTGGAGTGGATACTGTGCGACCCACGGGTGCGATAAGGCCACCACTGCGTCTATCCTGGCTTCCCGACCGGGTTGCCTCAAGCTCCTCCTCCAGCAGGTGAAACGCGCCGACCTCACGCTGTGTCTGGTTGGTGTTGATGTACGGCATGGTATATTCCACGTTGAGATGGTGCAGCCCCTTGCGAATTCGTGAATTTGACTGGGACATCACGGCACAGAGCTGGCGCTTCTTCGTGCGCTTGGTTCCTTCCCGAATCTTTTCCGCAGGCTCTGCTTCTTCGTCGTGCTTGTGGCACAGGTTGATAATTGAGGTGGAGCCTTCTTGTGCGTCTTCAGTTGGATCTTGATTGCCAGTACCATCGAGGAAGCAAACCACAAACTCGCTTGAACGGAGGTAAAATGAGTTGTCCGGGGCTTCAGTACCAGTGCTGTAGCTTGCTTGTCGGCGGAAGTTCATGTACGCATCACGAAATGCTTCTTGCCATGTGTTCCAACGCGCTGTGAAAAATGCTTTCTCTTTCCGTTTCCGTTCGCCTTTGGGACCTCCCAGCAGAGGCTCACTTGTGGTTGCAGCAGTAGCGCGGTTGAGTAAGATGGATGTCGGCACTGAATCTGCTGGATGAACAAAATAATGTAAGGCCTGCTGCCACCGCACCGCTGTAGTTTGATATCCAGATTCCTCGGCACTGGTTCCGTTGACTACGATGAAGCTCTGCAATGCTTGCTTCTTAATCTGTGAGCTGATGGCACAATAATACACATAATTCCTGTTAGCAACGAGTTAATCGAACATAGAACGCTGGTCACCACTTACTTGGTACGCTGAAAAGGATACGGATATGCCGTAAGAATGGATAACTTGGTCTTGGGAACAACATCCAGCGGTAGATCTGCAACCTGGTGACCATGGCAAAGAAATTTACGATTCATGCAAGCAGAAAGACACAAGCCAAGGTAACTCACGTGAAAGGTGGTCGGAACGTTTGCTCCCGGGCGAAAATTCCTCGTTCGACCCAGCAGTGACGAGGAATATAGCGAGCTCAGCCTTGCCGCAGTGGCAGCAGTAGCAAGAGGCAATTTTTGCTTGCTTTGTGACAACGTCGAAGTCTTGTTCGTTGCTGATGCGGGCGACCCGACGGCACTTGTCTCTTTGCCCTTCTGCAGAGCTACGTTAGAGCGTAAGCTCTGTTGGGTTTGAGATTCAGCCCCCTCTACTGCTTTGCTGTAAGAAGAGGCTCGTCAGTCGTGCGTAATCTACAAACCTCAACGCAGAGTTTGCAGCTGTACCTGGCAGAATATACAGGAGTATGGAGAGGGTCCAACGACACCCGCGCCTTCTTCTGGGCTGACACTTGCAGCTTGGCAGCCCGACGTCGTTTCTAAAGCAAAAATTCGCCCATCAATCCGCCGATCTTCCAGCAATGCCTTCAAATGCATGACACGCTCAATCCAAGGCACTACGCACCCGCAGTTCCATGGGCAACAGCCTCTTGACCTCATTCATATTGCGCTTGCCTGGACTCGGTGTTTCGCTCACCACCGGCTCCTTGCTTGGCTCCGGCGCGGAGCCACCTTCATCGGTCGCCATGGAGCTCTTCGCGCGTGAACTTATGCGTTCTAACAGTTTATCAAGGTCGTTTATCGATTCTAGCAGGTGTGTTGCACTGCAAGTAGCGTGCGGTTGGTGAGCCATTCGTCCAACCGACAGAATAGTGAGCAATGGTGACCGCTAGTGATGCCTCGGGCCACGCTGTAATCCTGTTCTACAAGTACGTGGAGGTGGCGGCCCCGCTGGAGCTCAAGCAGGAGCAGGAGCAGCTGTGCGAGCGTCTGAGCCTTGTGGGGCGCATCCTCATCAGCGAAGAAGGCATCAACGCCACGCTCTCGAGTCCGTCGGGTGCCAAGATGGACGAGTACATTGCGTTCCTGTGCGCCCACGAGGTGCTCGCCATGCGCACCGAGGACTTCAAACACAGCGCCCACGCGCACGAGGCGCCGCCATTCGTGGGGCTCATCGTCAAGCACGTCAAGGAGATCGTGTCCACCGGCGGCATCGTCGCTCGGCCCGACATGACGGCGTCGGACGAGGCGAGAGGATACCTGACGCCGCAGCAATTCCACGAGGCCATGCGCCAGGCGGTGAAGGACCAGGAAGGAACGGTGGTGTTGGATGTGCGGGCCCATAAGGAGTTTTTAGTGGGTCGGTGACTTTTGCTTTCGGTAGCACATTTTTTTGTTTGAGATTCTCATTGTTTGCTATGTGGATGCCCATACTTGCAGGCCACTTCGAGAATGCAGTGGACCCCAAGGTCAAGAACTTCTCCGAGTACTATGCGTTTCTGCAGAACCGCGTGGACGAGATGAAGAACAAGAAGGTGCTCATGTACTGCACTGGCGGCATCCGTTGCGAGAAGGCGTCCAATTTCCTGCGCAGCCAAGGTGTGAACGATGTGCACCACCTCAAGGGCGGTATTCACAAGTACCTCGAGACGTTCGAGGACGGAGGCTTCTTCCGTGGCAAGAACTTTGTTTTCGACAAACGGTATGTGGATGCAATCATGGGGTCTTGATTGAGAATGGTTAAGCTAATAACCGGTTCTGCTTTGTAGTGTGCTGATGGGAGCGCAGAACTGTAATGAAATCGTCGGCAAGTGCATCGAGTGCCAGGCGCCATACGACGAGTTCAGTGGACGCAAAGTGTGCACCGTGTGCCGTGACCTGGTGTTGGTGTGCGATAGCTGCTACTATGCTCGTCACGGCGAGGTGCACTGTACAGACCACCAGTACCTCAAGCACTGCTACATCACCTTCCTGCAGTATCTGCCTCGCGCAGAGCTACTCGAGCACCAGAAGGCGCTTGAGAAGATCCTCTCTGAGTTGCTGGAGGACAAGAACAGCAGCAAGAACAAGCGCCGCTCCATCCGCAACCAACTCACCAAAATCGCAGTTCGGCTGGAGGCGATCGACGCCCATCCGGAGGCTGCTGCAGCGGTTTTAGCTATCGACCCTCGCCCTATCCACTGCCGCACTTGCGGTCTACCCACGTGCATGGGCAACTGCTGGGGATTCTGGAGCGATGAAGTGCTGCCTCCACCCCAGAACTAAACCAACCAAAAACATGTAGCAATGTCTCTTATCAGCTGCAACTTTTGTCAAATGCCACTTCAACTTGCACTTTTGCTCTACCAAGTGCGGAACCCTCGTGATGGGCGCTAAGAAGTCCGCTCCGAGGCGGAAGCGCGCGGCTCCTGCGCCGTCTGGGGCCAAGAAAAAGAAGACTGTGGCTGTCAAGAAGAAGCACGTGCGGGAATTGGCCAAAGCGGGTCGCTGGGCCGAGGTGGACGCAGTCTGCAGCCGTAAAACTCACCCATGTTGTTCTGCTGCAGATTGAAAGGCTCTACGGGAAGAAGATCCTGGCCAAGGCCAAGGCTTGTAATTGGACAGCAGCTGTGGAGTGGTCTTAGTTCATCCTTCCTGACTGTGAGTTGGTTGTTGTGGTTCATTAGATTCTGAGAAGAACCGAGTGGTGAAGACTCCACAGGAGATTGCCCACGAGATCCTGCTGAAGAATGGTTATCTGCCGTCTGTGCCACGACAGGCAGTTGCACTAGCGACGACAGTGAATCGGGGTGTGGGGTCTACACCTCATGTGGGCGTGTCAGCTCGCAACAATACCGAGCCACACAGCTCGCCGGAGACACTTACCAAAGAGCAGCAAGAGCTTATCGAGAAGAGGAGACACGACGCACTTGAACGGCGCAAACACGCGCAGCATGCGACTGGTGTGAATCGTGTCCAACCAATTGTTGTTCCGATGGATCGCGTTGCAAATGCTGCAAAGACACTACAGGATGGATTGCAGTCTTCGGTTGGCTCTGAGTCAGAGCTTCGCCATCGACACTTGCAGCCTCCACCACAGAGGATCGAGTCAAGGAGACAAATGATGCAATCGCGCGATCAAACACGTCGAACCGTGACTCCTGAGCACCATTCAACGACGAACTCGGCAGCGGAGGCTGAGCTCGTGCGGCCAGAGTACTTCTGGGATGACTTGGAGGCGGCAGCAGAGATCGTTCAGTGGGAACATGAGCACATGGCTGAAGCAGCACTGGAACAAGTTCCACCGAAGATGCCCAAAGGTTTTGACAGGACAATTCAGAAGGCTTCCGGACGGCAAACGCTACAAGACGAGAGCAATACTCGATCACATGAACTTTCATCGCTTTCCCAAGAGCTAGCTGCTGCTGCAGAAATTATTCAGTGGGAAAATGAGCACGAGATTTCACCTGAAGCACCAGGTACGCTACTACTCTTGTTGGCGAAAGAGCTAACTAACATGGTTGGCGTTGAAGCAGCACACCCGACTATAACAGTTGAAAGCTCGGACAGCGATCCCGAGCTCGAAACTCCACAATTTCAACTTCTTTCGGCGCATGTGCCGATCGATCGGCACAATGATCCAAGCAACCAGCTTCACTCAAAACTCAACTCCCACCGCAAGCGCCCACTGGAAGCGGCATCGCCACCAGGTCACCTTCATTCTTCGCGCAATGCATCTACTTCTACAACACTAACAGCTCGTCCTATCTTACCTATTTCGCTAACCTACTGCTAACCTACTCTACCTAATTGCATTTTTGCAGCTCTGCCACGCAGTAATGCCGACTTCAACAAAGCGGTCAATCTCGGCGGGGGAAATTCGCCTTCTTCTTCTTGTCCAGCACAAGCTAAGCGTGATCCGACTGCGGAATTCATGTAAGCTGCCCCAGTCTCTGGACAATCTCGTAGTCTTGTGCAACGATGTAGCATTCACAACTCCGGTTTGATCGTTTTCTGCAGTGACAAGCATATCTTAGAGGCCAAACTTGAGCTCCCAGTCCTCGAATTCCTCGATATGATGCTCTCGTAAACACTTTACGTGGCAAGATTTATCTTCCGGATTCAGCTCGAACTTCAGCTTAGTGGCGGAGAAACGGCTCCGCGCGACCTCCAAAGCACGAAATTACGAAAGCATTTCACTCGTACTTCCGGCAAACTGGGTCAGCATAAATCAAGTGGTTTTCCCACATAACCAGATCGTTTTCCTCCGACGAAAAAGGAAGGACTAACCCGATGCTGTTAAAGTTCTTGGCGCTGTCGTATTCTACATTCACGTATTTGTCCATTTGCCCCAGCAGCACAAACCACAACGATCTCGTGGGGGCGTTTGCCTCCTCTTGCTTCCGTTGACGCTCGTTGTTGTACAAGAAGTTGCCATACAAACCGGAGAATATGTGCTCATAGAGCGCCGATAGAAACGCTTCGTTAAACTCAAATGCCCACGATTGCTGGCGCCAAATCTGCCACAGAGCATCCAGCCACTGGACAAACACAGGAGATTGTTCCTCGAGCTCTTGTTGACCTGGACCTTCGCCTTGCGAATAGCGATTTCGGAACATGTGCCCAAAAGAGCACCACTCTTTTTCCACGAGACTCACGAAGCCACGAACAGTGCGGTAGTACGGATCCAGTAGCAACTGCACCATGCCGGTAAGCTGAGGAGTACGATCCCAACCGTCACTACAGTGAATCATCACAGAATCACTTTGGCACAGACACCGGCAGATTTCCTGCGACGTCGAGAGGATATTTGACAAGTGCAAAAACCAAAATGTGTTCCGCAATTGAAACAGCCATCCACTGCTATCACGCTCCTGGCCAGGCTGACACACGGCCGCTAACGAAGCATAAGACGAGCGCACAGCATGGATATTCGCGATGTCGCAGAAGTGCAACTCTGAATTCGGATAATTTCGAGGATCTTCAGTGCCTTTTCCCTGTGCTGAGTTAGCTGCTGCCGCCATTTGACTTCGAGCGTCGAAGAAGTGAAACTTTGCATCACCGTACGCACTTGTAGCATGTTGAAGCGCCGACACCATTTTCTGATCAGCTTCAACAACGTAGCCACTGAGACCTGTGCAGGGTTGCGCGCATCGGCACACAAGCGCTCCCGTGTGTGGATGACGCCATACTACCGCAGGAATGCGGCTCGCGCTTCGATATGCACTTAATTCACGAAGATCATCCTCATCCAGCACAGAGGGGACCACGAATGTTGCCGGGTACGACGGAAACATCGTGTAGTCTGAGTTGTCGTACAGACGCATCCAACTCTCTTCGTCGAGTAGCTTCAGTCGACGGTAATCCTCCTCAGCATCATATATCGGGTCATTTGGTGTCTCTAACCCTGTTCCATCCACTGTTCGGATATTATCCTTGTGTCGTAGTGCCTGGTAGTGCAAATGGGCAAACAAATAATGTGGTGGTGAACCACCCGTCGAGTACAGATCCCAAATGCAGCTCAAGAAGTCGGAGCACGTGGTTTCGTCTTGGAACGCCAACGATGCACGCAACAAGTGCTTGCCTTCAATGTTGGCAACATGAGGCGCGGTCGTGGAGCTTTCAGCTGAGAGTATTGACGCCAGAGGGATCTCCATCGCGTCCTTAGTGCTGAGAGCTTGCCAAATTATACGATAATTGGTAAGCACTAGCGTGCCGTCGATGCTGAAATGCGGAGCTGTGCCAAGAACCATTTCACCCACAAGATGTGTCACCTGCCCAACTCCCCGGAACGCGCCTTTCACCGTGTGCGTACCGAGACCAAGCATTCCCATCCCTAGCCCCTTTGCAAAACCAAACACACCTCCACTTGCCCCACCTTGGTAGGTTTTGTTCACCAGACCAGCAGCACCCTTCAAGAATGCACTACCAACGCTCGTAGATGCACGAAACAGACCACGACCTAAAGATCGTGTCGGGTGATTATAATCGCGCGTGAAACAGTTGTCAGTTTGCACCTTGTGGCCCGCAGCACCCAGCGAAGCGTAAGACCGTGGCGGCATTGGTTTCCCTTCTTCACCCCACTCCCCAACATCATTATCATCCTCGGACGATGAGGACATGGCTAGGATCTCGTGCTTTAAGCTTAGCTCTTCACCGCTGTCATCGCTTTTGTAGAAAATGATATAGGCAGCATTGTCAACTCGTAGCCGTACTACCTCGCCAGGCACCGGGTAGATGTCTCCTATCAGCGGCTGCGACTCATCCGCCGGTTGTGTGAGTTGGAACGTTGGCGTGATTCGGCCTCCATTGTATCCATAGTTGTCTAGCCGCAGCATCGTTGGTGAATTGCCGGACCGATTGCTTCTCACGGGACTGGCCGTGTACGCGCTAGGAATTCTGTCAATCGCATCGTAGCTGCCATATCCGCAATTGCTCACGCTCGCGTGTGTGAACCGAAAGGCCTCGTTCTCATAAATAGGATAAAACGTGGTGGGGGTTCCCGCGTTGCTTCCGCTCTCCACACTACCAGTGCCTCCACCCACGGGCACCACATCTGTGAACGAGAAGTCGTCATAGTCTCCCAGATCCGAGAAACTACTAGACGTCTGCCGGGTAACACTCGGCGGGCCAATGCTCATCGCGCCATTCGTGTCGGTCTCAAAGTCCAGCGCTATCGCCAGCTTAAACCGGTCCTGCTCCCGCTCCTCAGCCGTAGCAGCCTCTCCCAGACCTTTGCACTCCTCATCATCAGCGTCAACGTCTCCGGCCCCTCGCTTTTCCTCCGCTGCACTCATAGCTCGTACTACGTGATCCTTGTCCTTGTCTGCATCACTGCGCCTTTCCTCTGCATCTGAGTCCGTCTCCGTTGCTGTCGCCGACGTCGGTGCAGCAGCCGCGGACGTTCTAATCGCTGCGTCACCACGTTTCATCTCATGTCTAGCATCTGTCGAGTAGAACTCTGAGCCGGAGCCATTGCTGCTGGAGGACGTGGGCGACATGACCTCCATCGGTCTCGGGTACAGCACGCTAGTGTACTCTGCGTCCTCGTCCTGCTGGTGTCGCGCGCTGGGCGTGCTGAGTCGCTCCTCCAACTGCTCGAAGCCGTCTCGACTGCCGTCCTTGGTCACGTTCACGTACAAGTCGCGCTCGCTCGCCATACTGCACAATAAGTCTTTTCTAAACTGATATAGTCAAGCTATTTAAACACAGCCACCAAAAAAGTTAGGACTCTCACAATTTGATAATTTGCGCGCCCTCCCTTCGAAAGCTCCTGGTAGACAGATACACGTACGCGCAGCAGCTCTCGGCGCCGAGTGTCGGGACTAGAGGAACTTCTCGCTCGGTGCGGGGTCGTCCAAGCGAGGGGCTGCAGCGGCGGAACCAGCGGCAAAAGCGTTCCTTTTTGTCGAAATGTGACCAAATCGTACCTATGCGACGTCCACAGGAGTGATGGTTAGTGGCAGTTTCAAAGTCGAATCGTGTGGGTGACGTCGTCGGGTGTTGAAGTGGCATGGACACTACTGTAGCTAGCTATGGCTACTACTATTGCTGCTCTTACTCGTCCTGCTCGACGTCGCTCTGCAGCAGTAAAGCCGGCACTTTGCTCAGCACCTCTTCGCGCATCTCGTACGGCGTGAGCACCAGGCGGCTGCAGCGCAGCGTGTACTTCTGCTCCCAGTCGCCGTCGGGCTCTGGGATGGAGAAGTAGTAGGCCATGAGCCGCTTGGGGTCCAGGTACCAACCCGAGCGGCCCTGGATCGTACCGGGCATCGCTCCCAGCACGCCGCAGCTCAGTGCGTCCTCGTAGAGAGCGAGGCGGAAGGCGATTCGGGCGCGGTAGCCGCGGAACACGGACTGGATCCGCAGCACGTACTTGGTCGTTCGACCCTGAAAAACAGCGATACATGTCGGTGAATAGGATGGCTGACCAAGTGTAACGATTGCGCTTACGTACCATTGAGGATCGTGGCCGCGGTGATACTGTGCGAGGGCTGGGCATGGCCTGTCGCTCTTCATCTGCAATGGCTGCTTCGACCATGTCGACAATGTCGAAGAGTATCTCGGCCACATCGGTCTCGAGATCGTCGTCTTCGTTGTCGTCAGGATCAACGTCATCTACTTCATCGGCTTCTTCGGTTTTTAAACTGCCATCATCAGCTGGATCGAACGCGTCGTTGCCGTAGTCGGCTGAGTCCTCGCTCACTGGCGATTTGTCTTCTACCGTCGCAGGCTCCTCGTTGCTGTCAATTCGTGCGTCGATCATCTCAGTAGGAGCGGGATCACTGCTTTGCAATTGGACTGCTTTTCGATCTTGAGTTTCAATGCTCTCCTTTGCGAGACTGTCGAGGAAAGCTTCACGTGTTGATCGCGCGGCTCGACAAGACTGAGGACGACGCGGTGTAGTGGCCGTGGCATCATGACTTGGCCCTGCCAGTGACGATGGATTCATCGGGGGAAGCTCTGGCCGAGAAATTGCTTTCGTGATGCCATCTTGATCACCTCCTTGCAAACGCGGCGTTGTTTGTGTCGCTATTTCAGCTAAGACCTTCGCTTTCAGCAGGTTCGAGTCCATTGCTACCTTCTTCGCTTCTGAAAAGCTGAGAGCGCCTTCAAACGCAACCGAAGAGCTCTTGTGTTGCTCGTCCATACTGTTTACGTCCGAGTTCACAACCTCGTTTGCATTTGTTACTTCCACAGTCTTGCTTCGCAAGGACGTAAGCGGCGGGGTAGTTCGTGTCTTTAGTTGGAGTCGCTGCGGTGAAATGTATGGTGAGTGAGCCCTTTGATTCGGAGACGTGGCATTTGCTTCTGCTGCAGCGGTAGTGCCCTCCTCTTGGCTCTTGGGAGTCCTCACAATGGTCGCGCTTCGTGCTAAGCGTGAGGGGATTGGATTCGTTTGCGTTGGAGATTCACTAATCTGCGTTTGAGTTTCTCTTCCACTCAACGAAATGCCTCTGCTTGGAGAAGAAAGGATTGCAGCTGCCGTAGCCTGGGCTTTTGCATTGCTCTTCTTGCCTGGCGAACCATTACAATGTGGAAGTGTAAACTTTTTGTGAGCATGGGGCTTCGACTTCGGAATTCTGCCAGTGACGTCGGCCTTGCGGAATACACGATCTGGTGTCGCGACTTTGACGGTGAGACCTGTGACTTCTTGGTTAAGCTGCTGCCGAGGTGTCTTCGCAGGAGCTACCTCCGTCTCAAGTAGCTTGATATCCTGATGCCGCTCAGGATATTGTCCCAGCATGAGCGTCTGTATCAGCTTCCGCTCTCGCTCGCGCTGAACCTGGAACTTCTTGGAAATGACCCGGCGCGCCTTAATAGTGGCGCACTTTGCCAGTTGCTCTTCCCGTTTGTTCTCCGCCATGATGCATTGCTCGATCACCTTGAGATGCTTGAGTGAAGCGTGCGATTTCGATGGCTTCTTGAATTGCGAGTCGATCGCCGGCAGAAACACATTCCCCACGAGATGCGTATTCAGATCGATACTGTGCTTAAGATGCTCGCGGGTCGCATTGGCGAGCAAGGACTTGTACGGATCGTACGCCATCGGCGAACAAACGAAGCCACCGCAACGCTGAGCCTATTAACCTTCACTTGGTCTCCTCACTTGCCTAGCGCAACGTGCTGCAATAGCATATCGCTCAGCCAAAATAGATGGAATGAAAAATAGACAAAATCTTACCGAGCTGGTTCGCTTGCCCGATGACGATCGGGTTTCGAATCTTGTCGGCCAGTTTCCTATTTGCCACTGGATGGAACATTGCGCTGAGTCGGGAGACAAATTGATGATGAAAAGTCATAGGGCCTTAGTGACCGCTTTCTATTCAGCCTTGACGTTACCTCCCAACAAGGTTGACGGAAGTTCTCGCTCTTCAACGTCGGGCTCTCCTCCTGCTGCGTCTTGTTCTTCCTCATCCCCATCTTCGTCATCCAAATCAATCTCTTCCTCGTTCGCCACCTCTACGATCTGCTTCTGACGTACGTTTCGCTCCGTTTCGGACTCCATTGCGTCGCCCTTCCGCTTTTTAGACGCGTCTTCGTCACTAGCCAATGGTGCATCCAGTTGCGCTTCCAAAGCAGTCATGGCATCGCCAGGAACCACTTGTGCTGCTGTCGATGCTGCAACCATTCCAGGTATCATTGCTGGTACCTCGCCCTGGGGTGCAACCTCAGACGCCACATAATTCACCTGAGAAAACTGAGCCACCACCGAGCGCTTGATACGCAACATTTCTAGGAAAGTGTGCTCGGAGCCGTGAGAAACCTCGAACTCGTGCCACAGCTTCCAGAAAGACTTTTCGTGCTGCCGCGGGTCGCAGAACTGCGACGCGTGTGCGTAGATGGCTCGTGCACGGTCGAACTCCCCCAGCTTCGTCTCCATTTGTGCAAATTTCAGGCACAGATCTGGTACAGATTTATCTGGTAGCTTAGTGATGCCACGCTGGTAAACGTCTCGCACCTTCGCCACGCCAAAAAACTTCTGCGCCTTCTTGATATACTTTTCGTAGATCGCTAGCTTGTCCTCGTCGGGTACAGCGTCAGACGCGCGCTCATAAATAGTCATTACATTGCGCAGCATGCCGTGCTGCTCTTCAAACTCTGCAAACTTCTCGTAGAACCCACGCACAGACTTAGTTGGAGCTGCACGAATAGCCTGTTCGTACAGGTCGCGGGTCCGCTCCATCTTGGTACCAGCATACCGCTTAACAAACTTGCTGAGGTACGTCTGCCAGAGGTCACCTGCATACGGGAACTTCGGGAAGAGCGTCAAGCCGCGCTCGTAGACGCGGAAGGATTCCTCAAAATACTTGTTTTCCTCCAGGTACGCTGCAAAATTGAGTACCATCCGTGGTGTAATGATCTTCAGCTCAAATACCTCATCGTACGCAGCACGCGTCGACTCAAGGTCACCCAGACTCTCCTCCAAGTCCAGACGCAGTGTCCAGAGTTTTACATTCAAGTGCACATTGTCCTTAGCAGTCAGTGCCTGCTGCTTACGTAGTCGAAGAGTCCGTGAGGTCGGCATGGCACAAGCCCCACGCACAATTTCGAGAGCTTCATCAAAGTTCTCGTGGCGAAGCTCCAACTCAGACCACTCGCAATACACAGCCGAAAGCTCCTGCGGATTGCGATACTCAACATCCATCGCCTTCTTGAAGATAGTACGCGCGTTATTTAGATCGCCATGCTCGTCGTAGAAATTCGCAAAGCGAATCCACAGTGTTGGCAACCCTCCACCCGACTTGACCGGGTCCACAGTCTTGACAGCCTCAGCATAGGTGCGAATAACCTTTTGCAGATCAGTCTTTACAAGCTCCACACGCTTTTCCCACTCTTTAACATTGTGCGGGTTCTGTCGCAGCAGCACCGAGTTAAGCAGTAGAGGGCGTCGTTCTGCTACATCCTCATACACCTTCAGCAGGCGGTCAACCTGAGCTTGGTGATCAACCTCGTCTTCTTCTTCGTCATCATCCTCTTGTTCTCCGCCAGCCGCCAGATCCATCTCGGCTGTAAGCATGGCCTCGATAAACTTGACATAAGCGTCAAAGATCATACTGAAGTCACGAACAGTGAGCACCGTGTGGATTCCCTCTTCGTACACATCTCTCGCCGACTCGAACATTCCAATCCGCACAAAATACGTTGCCAGGGCGCACCAGAGTCGCCCCACCTCGTCACGAAACCGCGTCATGCCACTGCGCAGAATGGCTTCCACATCCAGCGACTTGGCCACGCGCGTCGGGTGCTGCGCCACCATGTCGCAGAGCTGCATCCACATGCTATGCTGGGTGCGATCCGATCTCGCCTCCTTCTCCTGCGAGGCCTCAATGAGCTGCACGAGCTGCAAGCTCGCCTCCTCGTAGTGCTCCACAGACACCAAATAGTCGACGAACTCGCCTCGTTTCGAGGGCTCCAGCATCAAATATCTTCTGTACACGCGCACAGCAGTGCGCGGCACGTCGATCTGCTTGACAAAGGCCAAATACGGCGTCCAGATGCGGTGGTGTTGGGTAATGGGCAGCGCCCGCAGCGCGCGGTCGAACACGTGACGACGCGCAGTCACCGCGCGCATCTCTCGCAGGACGTTGAGATAGTCCAGCCACAGACGCGGCATGGTGGATAACTGCACGAGCGCGCGCTCGTACAGCGCCACGAGCTGCGCGAACAGGGGCGAGTCCAGGCGCCGACCGCGTACCTGTGTCCCGTACACGTCGTCCAAGTAGAGTTTCCAGAGCTTGTAGCTTCGTGGCAGCGCGTGCAAACCGCGCTCGTAGACTTTGCCTCGGCTGGAGATGGGGGCGTCGGCCAGCGCGCGCACGTACGCGATCCAGGTCTGCACGTCGAATGGCTGACGCGTGGCCTCCTCTTCGTACTCGAACAGCGCGTCGTCGGCCTGCAGGGTAGGAGAAAACATGAGAAGGAGACGTGGGAGAAGGATTAAGGACAGGTGTGGAGGAAAGAGATGCAGCGAGACGTACCATGGTCACGTCGGCAGCAGGACGCAGTGTCGCCATCATCGTCTGTGGCGGGGGTCGCGGATTGGCGGGTGGTGTGGGGGTGGTGTGGTATTGTGTGGTGCACGTGGTTTGGAGTGGTGTACACTATCCTGTGGCCTGCAGGACGAATGACTGGGCATTTGTAAGGGTTAGCTTGAAGTCGATGCTGAAAGGATGGTATGGCTTTGTCAAGGCAACGACCAAGTGGACACACCATTGGATGGATGTTTAACTCCTCGTGTAGTTGGCCTGGTGCTTAACGATTATAGACAGTCTGGCGCCACTACAAACTCTACTGAAATAACCCTGTTGCATGCTGAAGTTCGTTGTATGCTGGGCACAGCCAGAGATCAGAGCCGTGGATGGACATAATTAACATGGCTAAAGTTGCGTTGCGCCAGTCCGGCATTTGCCTAAAATATAACGACGAAACCCCTCCTTTGCGCCTCTCCACCGCACCCGACAAGCTCAATTGTGGCAAGCTATCGGAAGCGAGGCTTGGTCGCCGTCACGAACTCCTTCGTTCTCTTTATTTAATACCCATAACGCTATGGCGAGTGCGGCTGGAAGCTTCCGCAGGGTCCACCTCAACAATGACGAGGAGAACGAACGGTTGCGACGCGAAGGCAGATACGCGGACAACTACGTGACCACATCCAAGTACACACTTGTGAGCTTCGTCCCCAAGATGCTTTTCGAGTTTTTCCGCGTGATCGCCAATTGCTACTTCCTGGTGATCTCGATACTGCAAGTGGCTACGTCGTGGTCGCCAACCAACAAGTATACTACGGCAGGGCCCTTGTTGATCGTCTTGATGGTCTCTATGATCAAGCAGGGCGTGGAGGATAAAAAACGCCACGACGCTGACAACGTCCAGAACTCGAGACATTGTAAAGTGTTGGGGCGTCACGGAGAAATCGTGACGAAAGAGTGGCAAGAAATTGTGGTGGGGGATATATTGCGCCTCGGTGACCACGACGAGGCTCCGGCCGACGTGTTCATTATGTCTACGTCAGAGGAAGAAGGTCGGTGCTTTGTCGAGACTTGCAATTTGGACGGTGAAACAAATTTGAAGCGACGATCGGCTATTGAACCGGTTGCGCAGCATGTTGGCTACAGGAACTTAAACGATCCGGTACTACCGGAGGAAGAGCACAGCAAGCAAATGATGAAACTCAGCGCCACGATGGAGTACGAGGAGCCGAATAACCGACTTTACAACTTCACGGGCCGCATCGAGTTTGGACCGAACAAGGAAGCTGCCCCAATTGGCCCTTCCAATATCATCCTGCGTGGTTGCAGTGTACGCGGCTGTGCGTACATCTACGGGATCGTCATTTTTACGGGCTCGGAGACGAAACTGATGCAAAATGCGCGCTCGACACCATCAAAGCAGAGCAACGTGTACAGGATGATCAATCGCTGTATTATGCTGATCTTCTTCACGCAATTTGTACTTTGCATCATCAGTACCATTTGCAACACGATCTGGATGGACAAGTACGAAGCCGACCTGTGGTACTTTAGTTCGGCGATTGCACGAACGTCTTCCGCCTCCAACTTGGTGAGTTTTTTCACGTTTCTCATCCTGTATAACAACCTCGTCCCGATTTCGTTGTACGTTTCGCTGGATATGGTGAAGGTTATCCAGGCAAAATACATCTCCGGCGACCCTGAAATGTGTCATGAGGGAACATACGCAAACGCACGCACATCTGACTTGAATGAAGAGCTTGGCCAAGTTCATCATATTTTCAGCGACAAAACGGGGACGCTCACGTGCAACATCATGGAGTTTCGGAAGTGCTTCATTGCTGGTGTGTCGTATGGATATGGCACAACCGAGATCGGCCGTGCTGTTGCCGAAATGGCGAAGAAGAACGCAACCGCTAAGGGATTGCCGAGTGGTTCCGCTGATGCAAACGACACAGGTGACGACGGAAAAACACATGAACCCCAAGACGCTCAGGTAGACTTCAACCCACTCATTCATTTTGACGATCCACGCTTAGTTAATTCGCTGGATACGAATGCCCCGGAAGCTGCCGCCATCGATGAGTTCCTCACGGTGCTTTCTGTTTGCCACACGGTGATCCCGGAGAAGAACGCGAAAACGGGTGAAGTTGACTACCGTGCCTCATCACCGGACGAAGAAGCATTAGTGAAAGCTGCCAAGTGCTTGGGGTATAACTTCTACGCCCCGGCGCCACTTTTGGAGGTCAAGGTAACCAAAAAGAATGGCTCATCAGTTGTGCGCAAGTACACCATTCTTAACGTGAATGAGTTCAACAGCACGAGGAAGCGGATGTCCGTGACAATTCGGACCGAAGACGGTCGCTACTTTCTCTACTGCAAGGGGGCAGACAACGTCATGATGCCTCGCAGCAAAAGCGACCAGTATACTCTGAAAATGGATGAAGAATTGAAGCGGTTTGCAAGTGAAGGGCTTCGGACGCTAGTGATAAGCCGTAAAGAGCTGACAGAGGAAGAGTACTTGGCTTGGGACGTCAAGTACCAGGAAGCCGTGACGTCTTTGACGAATCGCGATGAGTTGCTAGAGGAGGTTGCTGAGTTGATCGAGACCGAAATGAAGATTGTGGGCGCAACAGCAATTGAAGACAAACTGCAGGCAGGTGTCCCTGCTACCATTGCGAACCTGGCTCAAGCGGGTATCAAGATCTGGATGCTTACAGGTGACAAGGAGGAAACCGCAATTAACATCGGGCACGCCTGCCAACTGATCAATGAAAGAATGCGGCTTCTTATCATCAACTGCGAGGATCTGGACGACTTGGGTAGACAAGTTGACAAAATCTACAAGCTAGAAGATGTGCAGTCACATATGAACGCTAACAAGGTTTCAAGCCACATTGCTCTTGTGTGCGATGGCAAGGCCATGGTACACGTGTTCCCACCAAAGAACACGTCGTCCGAGCGGGCACTGCATGCAGCCAAGGTGCTTTCGCAAATGCTTCTGGACATATCGAGTATTTGCCAAGCAGTTATTGCGTGCCGTGTCTCCCCTGCCCAGAAAGCAGACATAGTCAACCTCATTCGGTACAATTCTCCACAAAAGCCAATCACGCTGGCCATTGGGGACGGCGCAAACGATGTGAATATGATTCAGTCAGCTCACGTGGGTATCGGTGTGTCGGGCCAAGAGGGTGTTCAAGCGGTGAATGCCAGTGACTATGCGATCGCTCAGTTCAGATTCCTCGAGCGACTTCTCCTTGTTCACGGTCGCTACAATTACCAGCGGATCTCCAAAGTCATTCTCTATTCGTTCTACAAGAACGTCGCGCTCGTCATCGCGTTGTTCCTGTTCAATTTCTACAACGGACAATCGGGGACGAGCGTGTTTGAGAGTTTTGTTATGGCTGGGTGGAACTTCTTCTTGGCGTTGCCAATCATCGCGATTGGCATTTTTGACGAGGATGTCGCCCCCGAGCAGGTTCTCCGCAACCCAGCGCTATACTTTCCCGGTCAAAAGAACGAAGGAATCAATATGAAGCGCTTTTCGACCTGGCTCCTGAACGCCATGATCCAGGCATTTATTTGCTTCATGCTCGCTATGTACGGCACGGTCAATGTCGGTGGCTTGAGTACGGGCCTTTATTTACAGGGCAGTGTCATCTACTCGGTGCTGCTCATGTCCGCCAACGTGAAAGTTGTGTTGGAGACACTGTCATGGACGAAATTCAACCGGATCGTCCTGGCCTTTAGCCTGGGGCTCTTTTTCTTCTTCCTGCTCGTGTTTCCATTCATGGGTACCCTCGGACGAGATCTGTACGGCGTATCGCTGAAGATGCTGACAAGGTTTGTAGTATCTACTGGTTGCATCTTGCTGGGCTGGACGATTCTGACTGATTCGTTCGCGTGTTCTGTTTGTTTTTGCAGCCCTGTGTATTGGCTGTATCTGGTGTTAGTGCCGCTCACTGCCAACCTTCTCGACATCAGCCTCAAGTAGTACGCCCAATGACACTGATGTACACTTCTGTGGTTATACTCACCCTCACCATTCTTGCTCTGCGCTTTGTTGTTATTCAGCATTCAAACTATTTACTTTCCCACGCTCGCGAACATCCTGCGGGAGAAATGTGCGCTATCAGCGAATTCGGCTCAAGTGGCCTGCGATCCGCTTGGTGAGGACAAATCTGCGTCCCTTCCGGTCCCATTTTTCGAGCTATGTAAGAAAGAGAACGCTTACAAAGTCGCCTGCTCGGAGACTGGCGGCTGATTTCGGCGCCAGGATCCAGCAGAGACCGACAAGCCATCAATATCAAAGCAGATTATTCACACACACCCGTGTTGTTGCCTTTGCTCCTCGATGTAGACAAAGGCTACGTGTTCAGCTGTGCTGAGACGGATGGAAGCGACACCAAGGACGACCGCGACTCGCGCGAGCTGGCGTCCCTCAAGGTCATTGAATTCCACCGCGAAGCTGTGGCCTCCTTCACGAAAGGTAGACCTGCTTCCTTTAGTACTGCAGGTCCGATCGTCCCTGGGCCTTCCTCCTCCAGTGATCATCTTAGTGGCGGCCGTCTCGGCAGCAATCCCAACTTGTAAAGTGTGTATGTGTACTGTGGGTGCTATAGACCAACACAGCTACAAGTTCACTGTAGACCGTGAAAGTATTCTCTATCTCTAGCATTGTGGCAGTAAGCTGATAGATTTGCTTGTCTACACGCAGTCAGATTCGCATCGACGTCTTCAATGGTAACTTACTTCAGTATCCTCCAATGTCTCGGAATCGTGTTTTTGGTAGCTTGGCACTTCAGACTTTCGGCGGCTCCGGATACGTTGCCTTACCCTACGTGAGGCCATTAGCACTGCGGCAATTCGACGACCAGCGAGTCAGACGAACTCGACGTTGTCGAGAACGTCGTGTTGCAGTGGGCTGCAGTCCACTCAAATTGACATGACGATCAATGCGGCGCGAACGTGGGATCCGCACTGACGTCAGCGCTCCAGCGCCACGTTGTCGATGTTCCGACCCAGCTCGGCGGATCTGCCGCGTCGCGTTTTGACGAGCGATTCACTACAGCGACTTGTTCCGCCGCAAGTTTGCTGACCGTCTCTCGTGCTTTGCAAGCGACTTGCTTCATTATCACCACGAAAGCGATCGAATGACTGGCTGAGGTCGACCAAATTGATAGGCTTGATAGTTCAATTATGTACAGCGCTGCAGCGAGGAGGACTTCGCGGCGCACCTGTACAATGCACCAGCCTCGTCGCTGAGCCTCTGAAGTAGCAGCTAGATGCTTCGCTAAAACACGACACGGATGTGCACAATATACAGCTCGGCTATAGAGAGAAGCACGGCGAGGCGTCCTTGCTCCAGCCTCTCGGGTCTCGGGGGCTTTAAATATGGACGTCCGAGTAGTTCTGCGCGCCGACCGCTGAGTCCGTCTTGGACAGGATTTCGCCGCTGCTGCTGCCTGTGGGGGACTGAGTGGACGCCGTGGACTTGGTAGTGCCAATCACGTCGTTCTTGTCCAAGCCGAACGAGTCGCGCGACTCGAACATGCTGGCCGGCGTCTGCGCGGCGAAAAGGAGCTTGGCCGGTAGCGGCGTCTCGAGCTCCGCGGCGCTTTGCGTCACGATCTTCTCCAGCTCCTTCGAGTTGCGTAGCTGCAGTTGCGCGAACTCGAGAAAGAGCTTCTTGAGCTCCACGGCCTTCTGGCCGCGGAAGCGCGCCACCTCGCGCATGACGCGCGCGTGCACGCGCTCGAACTCGTCTTTGGCCGCCACGAGCTCGTTGCTGAGCCGTGCGGCAGACGGTGAATCCGGACCGTCGCCGTTCACGGCCTTGCGGTGCGCCGCGAGCTGCGCCTGGTACAAGTAGCGGCGGTCCTCGCGCACGTCCAGCGCGTTCTGCACGGCCTTGATCCAGCGGGCAATGTCGTCTATGCTGGCGGAGAATCCCTCGAGCTCGGCGTCCATCTGACGCGCGCGCGTGTCCAGCATGGCCAGCACGGCGCTGTAGTAGGCAGTGGGCATCTCGGCGTTCTCCTCCTCGGCGTCGGCCACCCAGTTGAGGCACTCGATGAGGTCGCAGTGGGCGCCGGCCGCGAGCTTGTTCTGGTGGCTGGCGGCGCGCGCCTTGCTCTTGAGCGACTGGACCTGCGCGTGCAGTTTGGCCACGTACTTGGCCACCTTGGCGAACTCGGGGTCCTCGATCACGCCGCTGTCTTCGTTCTCGTTGTTGTTGCGCGAGCCGAAGAGGTTGAGCGCGTCGGTCTCGACCATGCGCTGGTATGTCTTACCCCACCAGTTGTTGAGTGACTGCGTGCGCTGCACGACGGCCGAGAGCGACGCGGCGTTGAGCGAGTTGGCGCGCTGCGCCTCGGCCTTGAGCGCCGTGAGCTCCACGATGGAGCACTCGAGGAAGCTCTGGAAGAAGTTGGAGTTCTGCAGCTCGTCGTGGGCCACCACCTTGCGCAGGAAGCGCTCGAGGCCCGCGCGCCGGTGCTCGAGGAACTCGGGTCCTTGCAGCAGACCCACGACCTTGGCCGGTAGCGGCGGGATCACGTAGCCCGCGCACTGCTTGGACAGCTGGTGGTGCAGCCATAGGAAGTCCGAGTAGCGGCGCTCCACGACCACGTCCTCGGCCGACGTCACCTTGTACACAAAATACGAGTTGACGCCGTCGCCGACTTTGCCGGCCGCGCCCACGTGGACGTCGGCCGCGCGGCTGCTGGTGCTCAGGTCCGACTCGCTCATGCTTGGATCAAAGGAAGAGGAGGTCTGCGAGGTCCGAGGTGTTTTCGAGAATGAAGTGCAGCTGGGCCTTGCCAAGGGATCAGCGCCGCGTGAAACGGACGGACGCGCTGGACGGCGCGAAAGGGCAGAACGGATCCTTTTCACAACCAGACATCGCTCCGGATGGCCGACAACATAGCGATGCATACAAAGGTCCAGTCTAAAAAACACCCCGGGAAAAAATACCCACACGATGGTACTTCCGCGACACATGAGTGTTTTGTGCTGCTGCCTTGACGACAGACCGATAGATGGGATGGCTCTTACGGCTTGCAGGCCGATTGACACCAGTATTTCAAGCAATGTCCACCGTCTCAACGTGCCAGGAACCTAGACGGTAGACCAGTCCTACATGTATGAATGATACAAGTATTCGCTTTCTAGCAACCATCAGCCTGTACCTGGATTCTAATCAATCATGTCGACGTGTACATGTCCATCACTGGTGCTCTTAATTCAGGCACCAATCCGTTGATCGTCGACTTTTCAACTTTCGACAGCATGAACCGCTTTTCACAGGGGGCATACTCAAGCAGCCTTCACACGACCATCACTTATTATTTACTTGTAGCGCTATAATTATCAGCAGGGGCCACTACTCACGCCGCTGTGGTATTCATTGAGCACTGCTCAAGCGGGCGATATTCACGGTGCGATGTTCGCATTGCTAGCCCGGTGTTTTTGGCGCGGGTGGGTTATATAGTACCAACTTTTGCGCCTCAACGAAGCAGATACTTTTTCTCAAGGTTTCACGTGGTGGTTGCCGTTTACCGAGAATCAGGCACATCCTTTCAATGAACAATTCCTGCCTGATATGCCTCACAGCTGCGTTGATCTACACGCTATGGCCATCAACGACCGCGCTGCTGACTGCAGCAGCTACGATTGAGCTCCGCGTCTTGGTCGTCTCGCGTCAAGGCGGTGACTACATGTTCATGCCGGTCATGTGCAACGCGCTGCAGCGTGGCGTCGTCGGCATTGCACACGCGAGTGGAAAGGAGACGCTGGCCAGCATGCTCAGCAGCGAGCATATCCTCTCGGCCTGTCTACTCGCGCCCGGGTGGTGGGTTTGCTCGAGCCCACGCGTGACAGGTGCCAGTGGCTCGTCTTGTTGAAGACCCGCAAGGTCCTGTCTTGCTTGCTCGGGCGGCAAGAGCAGCGCGCTCCCTGCTGATGCAGATTCTGCATTGCAGACCATTCGACGTACGAATGGCTCCCAGCCGGTCTCGACGGAATCGCATCCGTTTTCATATTATACTGGCTGCCGCCGAGCCGTTATCCGCGTTTCCGGCGCCCCAAGGAAGAGCCCACCGCAAAATTTTGGCCCGAGCAGGCCTCGTTCGCACCACCTTCGCCGCTGCGTCCGAAGGGCTTTCTCCCTGTTGACTGCAACGGCAATGCCCAGTCACGTTGTGATAAACACGGTGAGCTTAATGTGGCGAGATCGGAGAGCTCTTGGACCACGGACGCAATAGCGTGCCGACGACCCACCGAGTAGCAAATCGCAGTCAATGGCGTCCGCAGTTACACCCGTGTTCGTTGCTGCTCACACGCTATTAGAAGAGGGGGCTGCTGTTCATGTTACCGCCTAAAGCTGACAAATGTAGCACAACCAGCACCGACACAAAACGCTTTTCGCTTTTTGTTGCTTGCTCGCGACTCCTACGCACAGCTCTCGCCTTCTCCGTCAGCAAGGTCCAGCACCCAGTAATGTTTGTACTGCTTGGTCACGTCGTACTTGTAGCCGGGCCCGAGGAACGGGAGGTCGCTGTAGATGTACGAGTCGGAGGACTTGGCCCAGGACGCCACGACCTTCTCCACCGAGTTGTAGCCCGTAGCGACGACCTCAGCCGAGGCGGAAACGGACATGTTCTGCGCTTCAACGCGGTCTGACAGCGTCGATCCATCCGATCCAGTCGTCCCGATAAAATTGTTCTGAGCCATGTCGTCCGCCAGAACCTGAGCTGCCTTCGAGAGCTTCTTATTGATGCACACGGCAGCCAGCCCTCTCTCCGACCGCTTCTTGTTGACAGCTTCGAGCAGCTTCGCACTGAAGTCGGCAACCTGTAGCTCACGACCCATGGAAGCATTCGCGTTGGCAAGACCGACAAATGTGCAGGCAATCAAAACCTTGATACAGGAAAGGTTCATAGTGCTGCAGTTGTGGAGACTGTTGAATCGTTGTGAGGAGCACGGAAAGAAATGAGAAGTGAACTGTCCTGAGTCGTGCTCTCAACTCGATTCGGCGTCGCGCTGCACCAGAACGCTTTAGCCACCTGCACCAGCAGCTTATGGCTACGAGGTTCTCTGCTTCACAAGCGCCATTCTTATGCTGGAGTTGTAGCCACAAAGTTGTTGCCTCCTGGTCCCCGCAACAGATGCTGAGCTTTCATTGGCTAGCGACGTTGAAGTCGTATCCAAATGGCTTCATCATCCGCTGAGAATTTCATGGTCTGGCAACATTTACTAAATATGTTTACCGGTATATTATCAACGCAAGCAGCGCGTGGCCTGCTTGAGTCTCTACGGTGAGACTTTTCGTGCGTCGTTGTACACAACGTTAGATTAATAGTGCGATGGATACAGACAACAACTAAAATAGTCGGAGCTCCAAACCTTGACGACAATCTTTCGACAGGAGCTAATGTACTTAGTCTCCGTTGACGAATGCCAGCGTCATGAAGGACACAAATACCAATATGTCAGACGCCATCAACCAGCCAAGTTGAGAGCTATCGATCTGTTTGTTCAAAGCACACACGGATGGATCATCAGAACGTCAACCCCTGGTACTAATACTAAGTTTAGCAGGCAACGCAACGCACCGCATCCACTCGATACAAAATAGAGGGGATGGCAAACGCAGTAACCCAAAAAAATGCCTCGAAGAAGCACCCGAAACTCGTCCAAGCGCTGAACCAACGCACAACGAGCATTCAGCACGACCAACCTATCCACACTCTCAATGCCAACCACAACCCACCTGAGGTCGTCTCCTCCCGCCAGAGTCGAGAAAATCGCCGCCGTCATCGGCAGCAGTACATACGGGAACACTAATAACATAAAACACTGGTGTTACCTATACCGGTATGCAGCACATAGAGAAACACAGTACTTACACACAAAGAGCCCCCAGGGTGTCGAATACGCAGCTGACGCCACGATGACCCCCACAAGCGCCAAGAGCAGCAGCGCCCCCACCACATACAACTGGACGTCTACAGCCACAAAACGCATGAATAAACCTCTTCATTTCCACGCACAAGCCTCGGCAACGTACTCCGCTTCATCCCTCCCCCGGATCTGAGCCCAATGAGGACCAAATTAGTGACCTATTTAGTGACCTATTTCATTTTCAGCCAATCAAATCGTCGTCATAAACGCGCCATCCAAATTTGTGCCGCCACTTTCCAATCTCGTCCCCTCTAAAGTCGATGGCCGACGCGACTGAGCACTCCGCGCCTCCCGCCGCCCCCGCGGCTGCTTCTCCTGCCGTAGCGGTGAACATGGCGGCTGTAACTGACGCCGCCATGCAGGAGAAACTCATCAACGAGGAGTACAAGATCTGGAAGAAGAACACGCCGTTCCTGTACGACCTAGTAATGACACACGCGCTCGAGTGGCCCTCTCTCAGCGTGCAGTGGCTGCCCAACTCCCACACGTACGTCCCATTCCAAGTGCTATACACGCTTATCACTATTTTGAAGGTTGTACGATGCGCTTTGGACCGGAATTGATGGAGTCATCATGTTTTCGTGTTGTTCGCAGCTCGGCCGGAGATGACTTCTCCGTGCACAAGCTGTTGCTGGGCACGCACACGTCCGGAGCCGAGCAGAACCACCTGATGGTGGCAGAGGTGCGTCTTCCGCTAGAGGACACGGAGATTGACGCCCGCAAGTACGACGAGGAGAGCCAGGAGCTCGGCGGCTTCGGCGGCGTCTCAGGCAAAGTGGACATTAAGATCCGCATCAACCACGATGGCGAAGTGAACCGCGCGCGCTTCATGCCGTCCGACGAGCTCATTGTGGCTACCAAGACGCCCCATGCCGAGGTGCACGTGTTCGACATTTCCAAGCGCCCGTCGCAGCCGGAGGAGAACTCGGGCTGCAACCCGGACTTCCGTCTGCTCGGTCACACCAAGGAAGGCTACGGCCTGTGCTGGGACCCGCACCAACCTTTCCACTTGATCTCCGGCTCGGACGATGCGATCATCTGCGAGTGGGACCTTCGCAACGCTGGCAAGATGGTGCAGCCCCTGCACAAGTACAGTGGGCACAGTGATGTGATCGAGGATGTGGCGTGGCACATGCACCACACCAAGATCTTCGGCTCGGTCGGTGACGACAAGAAGCTGCTTATGTACGTTGTCGTGTTTGGTGTGAGGAAGATGTGAACGTTTTATTGACGCTTGTTGTGGTGGGTGCAGCTGGGATATGCGCTCAGAGAGCTATGACAAGCCAGCGACGACTGTGTACGCCCACACTGCCGAGGTCAACTGCCTTGCCTTCAGTCCGTTCAGCGAGTACCTGGTGGCTACGGGCTCGGCGGACAAGCACGTGAACCTCTGGGATATGCGTAACATGAAGGCGAAGCTGCACTCGTTTGAGGGCCACAACGATGAGGTCTACCAGATCCAGTGGTCACCTCACAACGAGACCATCCTGGGCTCCTGCTCAGCCGATCGCCGCCTACACGTGTGGGACCTCAGCAAGGTAAGTCATTGTCGTTCATCTGTCCAGAACAATGCACTAACTGTCCTGTAATTCCAAACAGATCGGGGACGAACAATCGCCCGAGGACGCTGAGGACGGTCCTCCAGAGCTGCTGTTCATTCACGGCGGCCACACGTCCAAGATCTCGGACTTCTCTTGGAACCCGAACGACCCGTGGGTGATGGCCTCGGTGGCCGAGGACAACGTGTTGCAGATCTGGCAGATGGCCGAGAACATTTACAACGAGGAAGACGAGGAGACGGAGCAGGCGGAAGTCGCGGAAGACGAACTCGAATAAGGTTTCTTGGTATCTTCAGACCACGATAGTTGATTTGCTTAATGCAGTGCAACCGCCTTCGATGACAGCGGTTCATTAGTGATGATGATAAATGAATGTACTAGACCAAACACCCTCCCCACACACGCCAACGCGTGAGAGTACACTATCCGATACTCTAGGCAGGCATCAAATTAGCCAACGAAAAGCCATTTCCTGCATATCCCGCAGCCACCCAAATACCAGCATCAATTCCCCCAGTTTCAGCCCCTCGATGGCCGACGAGATGGAGATGACGGAGCCCACACCGGCAGAAACGGCTCGCTCTGACGTGGAGATTGTCGTGTCCGAGGACGAAGAGGTCGCTCCGGACACGAGGCTCGACAGCGAGGAGTACCGCGTCTGGAAGAAGAACACGCCGTTCCTTTACGACCTCGTGATAACCCACTCACTCGACTGGCCCTCACTCACAGTACAATGGCTTTCCGCACCGTGTGTAGTCCTGGATTATATTCCAATTGTTGGACAGATATTGACGACGTTATGATGCATTTGTTGCTGACAGCACAGGAGAAGCGGACTTCTCGGTGCACGAGCTGCTGCTGGGCACCAACACGTCGGGAGCTGAGCAGAATCAGCTCGTGAAGGCCAAAGTGTGGCTGCCGCTGAATACCATGACGGACATGCATAAATTCAACGAAGAGACTCAAGGTAAAGGAGAAAGGCTTTACACATGAAGTTGCAGCTTGTAGTTGCTAATTCTTCACTTGTGTGCGATGATCAGAGTTGGGCACGTACAACAGCAGCGTGCAACGCAAAGTGAAAACCTTCCTTCGCATTAATCACGACGGTGAGGTGAATCGAGCACGCTGTATGCCATCCGACGAGTTTATTGTCGCTACCAAGACTCCGCAGGCAGAAGTGCACGTGTTCGACATTTCCAAGCGACCATCAGAGCCTGAAGACAACGCTGGATCCGAGCCTGACATTCGACTGTTGGGCCACAAGAAGGAGGGGTATGGCTTATGCTGGGACCCGCATCAGAGTCACCACCTTGTCTCTGGCTCGGACGACGCTATCGTCTGCGAGTGGGACATTCGCAACGCTGGCAAGACTGTGCAGCCGCTGCACGTGTACACCGGCCACAGCGACGTCATTGAAGATGTGGATTGGCACCGCCACCACCCGAAAGTCTTCGGATCCGTCGGTGACGACAAGAAATTGCTCATGTGCGCTTGTTGAATGCTGGAAGTTGGCGAATGCACTAACTATGACTGTTTTCTGTGGCCGCAGTTGGGATACGCGCTCTGAGAGTTACGATAAGCCGGCTGCAACCGTGAATGCCCACTCGTCCGAGGTGAACTGCCTGGCCTTCAATCCGTCCAGCGAGTATCTCGTAGCTACGGGCTCGTCGGATAAGCAAATCAACCTGTGGGACCTGCGCCACTTGAAAACCAAGTTGCACTCGCTGGAGGGGCATGACGACGAGATCTACCAGATTCAGTGGTCACCGCACCACGATGGTGTCCTCGGTTCCTGCTCCGCCGATCGTCGTCTCCACATTTGGGACATCACGAAGGTAGGTGCTTCCGTTAGGTGGCCGAAAGCGGCAGTGCGATAGCTAACTGCGTGTCTGTTGAACGCAACGCAGATTGGAGAAGAGCAAGCAGCCGAAGACGCCAAGGACGGTCCTCCCGAATTGCTGTTCATCCACGCCGGGCACACTTCTAAGGTCTTGGACTTTTCGTGGCACCCGAAGGAACCCTGGGTTGTTGCGTCCGTTGCCGAAGACAATATCCTGCAGATCTGGCAGATGGCCGAGCACATTTACAACGGCGACGAGGTGGCCGAGCAGCGGGAGGTCGCCGAAGACGAGCTGGAGTAGGTTTGGCACGGCAATCCCCAATTGTTTTTGCTGTCATAAACGTCTACAACCACTGATAATGGCACAAGCGAATCTCACTTAATTAAAGTAAACGTAATCGTAAAGTGCGACTCAAAACACACAATCATTTTCAGACACGCTGCTGACGTCACTCTGCCATTTGCAGTCCGAAGCGCACAATGACAAACTCGAGTGCTGCGCTGCTTAAGCCGCAGGTGCGCGGCGCCATCTTCGACATGGACGGCACACTGCTGGACACGGAAGAGCTGAGCCGCGTGGCCATCGACGGCGTCGTGCGCCAGTTCGGCAAGGAGTTCACCATGCCCATGCACAAGACCATCCTGGGTCGCCCCGCCGCCGAGTGGACGCGCATGGCCATCGTTGCCGCCGGTCTTAGCGAGGAGACGGACATTACACCCGATGAAATGTTCAAGCAGTGGGAAAAGAGCATGCGCGACATGTCCGACCGCGTCGAGGAGCTCCCGGGCGGCGTGGAGGTGCTGAGCGCGCTGCACGCCCGCGGCATCCCCATCGCGCTGGCCACTTCCAACAGCAGGAGCGTCGTGGACGCCAAGATCAAGCACCACCCCGAGCTCTTCTCGTTCTTCTCCACCATCGTGTGCGGCGATGACCCCGCGGTGAAGCGCGGCAAGCCGGCGCCCGATATTTTCCGCACGGCAGGCCAACGTCTGTTTGATCTCAAGGAGGGAGAAGACGGCGACAAGCCGCCACACTGCATCGTATTCGAAGACTCGGTGAACGGCTACACAGCTGCCAACGCCGCGGGTATGCACAGCATTGCCATCCCCGATGTGCGCATCCACACGGAGGAAGCGCAGCGGGCGGAGCTCTTCGGTAAGGCGGACGAGGTGATCACGTCGTTGACCCAGTTCCAGATCGACAACTACGACTGGCAGCTGTAGGGACATCGAACTAGCGAGCTAGACAACGTGGCTAGGATCGGCTTTGACCATCGGAGGCTTACTTCAATATGAGCGTTCGGTTTTGCATTTCTTTCCAACGTACTAGCATCCCATTTTACCAAAATAGTGTAGACTCTAGCCACCACCATGATGCTGGTAATTCAGGAAGGAGAGGCCAACTAATTCATGAAGTCTACTACTGCATCAGGTGCTAAGCTTCAGAACGAGGAGCTGAAAGATGCGTATCGGGCTTGGCTCAAAGATCTGCACGATGACAAGCCAGAGAGATTGCTCCAAAAACTCGGCAAGAAGAAGCACGGTGGTGGACGCAGACCACGTCAAAACATACGCATGCAGCACGCGCAACAGCATACTGCAGCTAGTGCTCTGAAATACATTGCAGTGAAAAAGGTACGAGTAATTGAACAGTTCTATTCCGTGTGTGGGCTAAAAGATTTAATCGTGCATTCGGTGTAGGCGGAGCAAACCAAACTCCCAGCATTGTACGTTCCTGCTGACAAACAAGTTCTCCATGACGCACAGAGACGGCGGCACCAGGTACTAGTGGATGAGGCCAACTACTCGGCAGTTCAATACTTGCGCCAGCCTTCATGGCGACCTGGACTCGCTTTTTTTCGGCAGCTCGTGCATTGCGTACTCCTGAAAGGGACGAAGTTCATGGATGAATCAAAAGCTCCCCCAGGAGGTATTGCGTCAAGTGAGCTGAGTGGGTTTCCTGTCCGGATAGCACCAATACTGTTCCGTGTTGCTTTAAGTCAAGCTGATCGACTCGGAAATCGTCTCGGTGTAGCACTTTTGTATTGCCAAGAGCAAAACCAGGAAGGGCATGACGAACATGCAGACAGTTCGTCTTTTATATTGGTTTGCCGCGTGTATTCTCAAGAAAGTATCTGGCGAGAGCACCGTAGTGTGCTGCTTGAGATGATATCGAATCCAGCGGCAGAAATTTGTGCTGTAAGGAAGCGTGCAGATGACTTTGAGTGCCGGTTTAATGACTTGCAGTTTTTACGCTCTCGTCAAGAAGTTGAACATGCAATTGACGAGCTCTGGATTGACTCTGTCAATATTGAGGACGCGAAAAGCGACTCCACGAGTGACTTGATAGCCGTCCAGAAGTATATTCCATTCAAAGGAGCATTGAACAATGCTGGCACCTTCGCATCGACCACAAGTATGGAGTCTCCAGCAGAGCGAAAAGCGTGGATAGCACGTTGTGCTTCTCGCAAGAGGGATAAACATTCGTCAACCGTCTGGGTCATTTCAGGTGGAGACACTCACAATTGCGAGGGATCTTCCTCGACATTGGTCACGCGTTCAAGTAGCGCAAATTGCCAGCTGATTAAATGTACCATCGACCAAGCTTGGTCCGAGCCCCGGCTTCTGGCTTCAATGTGTATGATTTCGCTGGAAAAGACGATGCAAGTACGCTATAACGAGTTGGTGGTTGATCTGCTTCAAGATGCTTCAGGTAAGTGGTGGCTGCTACAGGTGAAAGCGTTCTCGTTTGCTTCCATTCGTCCGGTATCTGCAGTAACGTTGCCATCACGCTCACCGTCGTCCAAAAAGACCCAGAGAGGGCTCTCCCGAATACAATCTGCTCCAAACCGATTTGATGTAGGCATTCTTCCTACACCGCAGTGGAGAAAATGGCGATGTGCAGGGCGTTATTGCACCTCGAAAAATACCACATCGGATCCCGCAAACCAGGAGAGTATCGATGGCGATGAACATGACGATGACGCTAAGGAAGCACCAGGATATCTCACGAAGAAAGTGCTGCGTAGCTGCGAGTTTTTTGATGACTTTGTTCGGCAGCAGGATATGAGTCTTGCTGGAGGCTTTACTGAGTTTCACTCAGCGTTAGCATTTCATTTGCAGCATCGTCTTCCAAAGAGAGATCGCAGTCAGCTGTACGAGCCCCAGCCCCTTTGTAGTGTGTGCCTAAGGCGATATCACTCCCTCCGGCAGCAGTGGACACTGACAGTGGGAACACAAAAAGCGGCAGCTACTTCTAGCATCATTGCGGTGTCGAGACAAAAATCCCATTCCAAATCGTTCAACGAGTACGTCGATCATCCGCACAAACTTCCCTCTCTTCACCACGAGTGTGGAGATATGTCTTCGCTTTATGCCTCGTATTCAACTCCAGCGCTGCCCCTGAGTACCAAAACCCAAGAGTCAAGAATGTCAGAACACGGGGTGATTGCATCTAAAAGGTCGACGTACCTGGACGAATTAGCAGCAATGGAAGAAATGCTTGCAGAGCATGAGCCACCTTCCCTTCTGGTGAAAACTACAAGCACGTCTCAGACTCGAAAGCAAAACCCAAGTACTGTGACAGCCACCGCAACATTCACCTCACTACCATCTTCACCTGACGATTTATTCTCCAAGTGGGATGGTGAAACTCGAATTGAAGCGATGTGGCACAACCTGGCACTCAAACCGCTTGAAAGGCAACTCAGTGGTCCTAATGTCGATGCCAACGACATAGTTGAATCGAAGAATGGCTACAATTCCATTTCACTGCACCAAGAGCTGACGAAGGCTGCTGAATTGAACGAGAGCAGTCGTCAAAATGACTACCAGGTTTCACCCGACATGACGCAAATGGACAAGGAACTGCAAAACGACGAGATAACCAAGCCTGCTCGTATGAAGTCGACAGCAGTTCACGGGATACCTGTCCAATTCTGTCGTCAGGTTTTCGAAGATGAAGTCTATCGAGAACAGCTTGTGAGTGATGCGATAAGTGTTCTTCAGTCAGGCAGACCAAACGTCTGCTTTGTGGTGGCTCCTCGGCCTCGCATCTCAACAATAACTTCCTCCAACAAGCAACGTCCATGCGAAGACGAAGACGGACTGTCCGAGATGGCCCTGCGCTCACTGTACATCGATGTCAAGCAAGCCATTGTAGCGATATCCGAAGAAATTGTACCGGAAGTGCAACTTTCGTCATGGCCGATGCGACCAAACGTACATCGTGAAGCAAGCGGGTGTATGACTATAAAGCTTGGACCAGCCTAGAAGAAGGAGAGGTAAATATCCCCACAATATGCAAAGAGACAACACGTAAACGCACGCTATAAATTCAAACGTTTTTTCTGTACTTGCAGAAGTTGTGCGATCGCCCTCGAACGGCTAATGCTCTCCTGTGTAGTGGCCAGGATACTTGGCCACGTGCTCCATCATTTCACGCTCTTGCGCCTGCGAAATAACAGATAGCGTTAGATATGCTACATGTTTAGCGCAACAAAGGTATTGCTGACGTAGTTTACCAGCAGGTGCGGCGTCTTGACGTCGTACACGTCTTCGAACATCGTCTCCAAAGGTGGCCCCTCCTTCGTCTCGGCTTGTTGCAGTGCCGCAAGCACATTTGTCCGCTCGTTGTCCTGCATGTGGCGATCCTGCTCCTCGGTGAGCCACCCGCGTTTCTGCACAGTTATCAAAACACGTAAATAATAACTATCAGCTTTTAACGCACTCCACGTATCATCAAGCAAGTCCACTTACAAGCAAGTAGCGCTTAGTCCGTTCAATTGGGTCGCAAGTTTCCTTCCAGTGTTTGATCTCAGCCACAGCACGGTACTGCGTAGAATCATCGGATGTTGAGTGGTGACCCTGGCGGTACGACATGGCTTCAATCAGCACAGGCCGGTTCTCCTTCAGAATGAACTCGCGAGCGCGATGGGTAGCTTCGTGCACAGCCAAAAAGTCGTTACCATCCACGCGCATGATGGGAATGCCGTATCCACTGCCCCTGGACGCAATGCCATCACCCCGGAACTGCTCAGCAGTAGGCGTACTGATAGCAAAACCGTTGTTCCGGCAGAAAAACAGAATAGGGCAGTCCTTCGTAGCTGCAAAGTTCAACGCAGCGTGAAAGTCGCCCTCACTTGCAGCACCCTCGCCGAAGTAGCACACAGAAATGCGGTCTTCCTTCGCCAGCTTGAACGCGTAAGCAGCTCCAGCAGCCTGTAAACACATTTGAAGCGTGTGAGCACCACGATATCGTTCAATCCACTTACTTCAAAACCAGGTTACCTGAGGGAGCTGCGTAGCCAAGGGAGACGAGATTGTCTGGTGGTTCAAGTTCTTCGAGCCGTAGTGCACAGGCATCTGGCGTCCCTTGCCGTGTCCATCTTTGTTGCTAAAGCACTACTCAACAACAACCACTGTCAGCAATAAAAAAATAAACAACCCCCATCCCTTCAGCAGCATCACCTGGTCGGCAAAGTTCTGGAGCGAGAACCCGCGCCACATGAGCACCCCAGGCTCACGGTACTGCGCGAACACCATGTCACCAAGACGCAGCGCCGCCGCACTGCCGAACGAGATGGCTTCTTCCCCGTACGACGTCATGTAGAACGAGATGCGTCCCTGACGCTGCGCATCGTAGAAAATGTTGTCCATTGTCTGCAGAAAATCACCAAACAGGCAGCAATCTCAGCTTCCAACACCCTCAATTCCCGATAATCCCCAAACGTCGTACGTTGAGGCGGATCATGTGGCTGTAGATCTGTGTGCACAGTTCCTGGCTGAGCTGCGGGTCCGTGGCGCCCTTGACGATCTCTCCTTCTTCGTCCAGAACTACAGACAATTTAGTGGGTATGGCAGCAATTTGGTGGTTATTGCAGAGCGAAACGCACTGCGGAAGCACGGGATGAGGTCACTGTCCCGCGGGTCATGGAAGACCACGTCGGGTACGAAGGGCATCTCGGTGCCTGGGAAGCAGCCGAGCGAGAGGTTGCGCGTCTGGCGTGAGGCGTTGAAGGCGACGCGGCGGGCGAGCGAGAACATGACGACGTAGCTGGCAAAACGGCGACTGGATTGGTGTTGAACTCTTTGAATTTGCCTGCATCTAATCAGCGGCTGCATCAAATCAAGACTAGTACTGCGATATCAGATGTGAAGAGACGGAAGTGTGGGTAATATGGTTACGGAACAACTGTGGGAATTATTATCATTAATGTATCCGGATGGCTACAGCAGTAAGTGACACACCGATACGCGCTTGACGGGCTTGTCATTGATAAGCCACGTCAAGCACAAGTTGTCAATGCAATTGTTGCGCAGCGACTTGATGGAGCATCAAACTACTAATGGTAAATCATACGATTCCGGGAGATAACGAGTCACCCGTGTCCAAACACCGGTTAACCCAAGGCTTACTAAAATGCCCTCCGCCCACAGCGGTGGCTTCTCAGTCCGTCGGAAACCTCTTCGGTCAGGCCACGTTCGGGGGCGACAGGAACGAGTATACTGGCTTTGAAATCCGCAATTACCTATGAAAGCTGAAAACCCTCGCGCTCCATGACCACGCCACAACAACCACCCCCACAAAGGCTGCTAAACCCACTCCATTGACGGCTCCGTGGCGGGTCACAGCAAGCCGATAGCAGCTGAAATGAGCGCCTCAAATGCCATATCCTCACCCGATCGATCGCGAGGACTATCGAACTGCGCCAGTTGTAGCGTGGTCGACTGCAGCCAACAACTTTGTGGATTGGTATAGTCCTCGAATGTATGCGTTAAATAAACCTTCCGACGCGTTCGAGTGGGGACAGCTTGACCTGCTCCTCTCCTGCGAATTCAGTGAGGCTGACGAGTACATCAACCCGATCGACGCTCATTTCGTCCGCCTGACGCCATTGAAGCTTCGAGCTGGTAGTCGATTCATCAGACACGTTTTGGGTTGAGCAAAAAGCTATGGCTGCATCAGTGCGCGTCCGCGTAGTCAGTCCCAGATAGATGGAATGACTTCACTCTCGAGACCACGTAGTAGCACACGGGAGTCCTCCACAACTCCCAATTGTAGAGAACCACCGCCAACCCGAACGAGAGAAACACGCTTCTCATCGCGCGCAGTACTCTCTCCGGCCTCGCGAACGTGAAGCTCTTTGAGTCGATACTCTCACACGTCGCAGGCTTATTTTTCCACCAATCACCAGTTAGTATTATCAGCCAATCCGCTGCGCCGCCAGGTTGATTGGCCGCTGGCACCAAAGCCGTTGGCCACTTGCTGTCTCTCCGCTCACCAGCACCAAAAGCACCGGAAGCTCCAAACTACAGCAGGACACGATGGCCAAGAGTCTGCGCTCCAAGATCAAGCGAAAGTTCCGCACGGAGCTGCGCCAGCGCATCGGCGTGCCGCTCCAGGCCATACAGGAAGCCAAGATCCAGGAAAACCTCAAGAAGGCCATCGCCGCTAAGGGTGCGTCCGCCTCTTACTGCCAATTTACATCCTTTGCAGCGCTCTAACGTCAATTTCTCAATTGTTTGCAACGAATTTAGGCACTGGCACGTCAGTGGCGAGTCTGAAGAAGCTAATGGGCACGGCGGTGCCTGTGGCTAGCAGCGAAATCACTGGCGTCGTTAAGGAACAGACTCCCGCAGAGGCGGAGGCTGCTCTGCTGAAACAGGAGGCGAACGCCAAGAAGACCAAGAAGGACAAGAAGATGAAGAAGCGGAAATCCAAGTTCGTGCACTTCCACCAGCTGCGCAAGAAGGGCGTGTAAGCCACAGACTAAGGAAACCCTGGAGACGAAGCGCGGCCAAATGGCGATCGATGGGACGTGCAGATTGAGGGAGCGTGCTGTGGAAGTGTCGCGATCGATCGCTTTTACTCTGTAATCTGCTATTATCCAGTTTATATTATGACTGTTTTGCTTGCTAGTGTTGTTGCGGTCGCTACTCGTCCCAGTCAGAGGTTTCTGTCGCTCGCTGGAACGCTACTTGCTTGTCGTATTGATACCCTTCTTGGTCTGGCCGGAGGATGTTTTGCTCAAAGACCAAGTCCATCTTTTGCTTTACCTGCTTGAGCTGAGTTTCGGACACGCGATTGTAGTCTGCTTGTGGTAAGATTGGAGCTGTCGAGGGCTCTGGCAATGATGATTCTCGTGCTAACCTTGCATGATCAACCAACTTCCTAACAAGACGGACTAGCTGTGCCATTTCATGCGCTTAGCAACTGCAAAAAGAGGCAAACTGTGAACATTCCAGACTGATCCTCACCTGTGAGGAAGAAACCTTGCTATCGCCAACGACGTCGGCATGCTGGTCGATGATATCGCTGACGAGTTTATCGATGCGATCATCCTACAAACAAACGGAAGCTACTGCAATCAGTGCTCGGCATCCTTCAAATTTCATTACTAGATAGCGTCTACTCCACTTACGTTGAGTCTGGATGACGACGCAAGCTCTGCTTTCAAGTCGATTTCATGGTGATAGAGCTGCATTGCTGCTGCACTTCGATAGGCGTATTCCACGATAATACCGGGTGGGTCATACCGAAGCGCAAGACGTCGAGGCTCGATGCCTATAGCCCCCATTGCACAAAGCTCGCCAACAACGCAGTTTCAGTTTAATCTTACGATGCAAGGGACAGATTAAATTTAGGCGAAAGATATCGTATAGTTTGCCAAAGCTTCAAGCAGATCCGCAGGCTTGGAAACCCTTTGCACCGCTGCAGGCACATTTTGACCCAGAGCTAATCCTGAATCTCTTTGTCTTTAACGGGCATCATGACTCGCTTGTTACCGCAGCACGATGATCGCGCAGCTACTCCAGCTTGCCACTCAACATTCTCCTTCCACATGCGCGAATCGCCTTCATACTGCTCGCTCTTCCAAATAGGCACCGTGGCTTTCAGTGTATCAATCGCAAAGGCGCAACCTTCCAACGCTTCCCGTCGATGCGGCGAACTCACAGCGACGATGACACTTGCTTCAGCAACTTGCACAACCCCCAGTCGGTGAAACAACGCGATGCCCACAACTTCCGGCCACTTTTCGTGGATGGCGACGCAGATCTTGCGCAGCTCCGACACCGCCATCGATGTGTAGCCCTCGTACTCCAGTCGCACCACTTTCTTCCCTGTAGCAATATCATTGCATATAATCAACACTCCAGCCAAGCATCAATTCCTTGCAAACTGAAGTCTATAAACCTTGGAAGTTGTCCCGCGTGGTCCCCACGAACGTCGAGATGGCACCTGCACTCGGATGTGTCACAAGCCTCACCGCCCGCTGGCTGTCCAGCGGTGCATAACCGACCTCCACAAAATCGCCACGTCCAGGCTCCTTGCTGGAATGAGACGTCACCGTCTCCGTCTCCGGCATACTGCGTTAAGGAGCAAGTAGGTCGCAGATAATGAGCTGCTCGTCATGTAGCCATGTCTCCTGATAACATCGTCTTATGATTCGCCAAAACTTATTTCTTGTTTTCAAACCAATCCGAACATCACAATCAAGAGCTCAACCCCATCAGCCATGGCCGAGCTGTGGCTGTACCTGGACACCGCCACAGGGCAGCAGAAGGGCCCCGTGCCCGCCCCAATCATCAAGAAGCTACTCCGCAAGGGGATCTTGCAGCCGCAGCAGCTGGTGTGGACCCAACGCCTCTCGGAATGGACCGCAATCGCGGGCGTGGACCCGTTCACGGCCTATTGTCGCGTCTGGGCAGCCGTTTGGTTCTATATGGCAGAAAACCAAGCTGGCCCCAGCGCTGAATCGACCCGAACGGGACCCGTGACAACGCAGCAGCTTGTGGCACTCTTTGTGGACGGGCAAGTGGACGGCATGACGCTCGTGTGGAGCCAGGAGCTGGTCGAATGGAAGCCTATTGGTAGAATACGTAATTGCAACGTTGATTGCAATGCATTGTACTGATTTGAGCTGTTGGTGCTGCCAGGTGGGGTACCGTCGCTTAAGGAGTTTCTGCAAGAAGCCAACGACGATTTGGACCGCGAGCAAGAGCTCCAAGAGCAGACGAGCGAAATGCCTGTTGAGCTCCAGGTTTTTGAGAAAGAGCAAGTGGATGTTTGATGTGTTTGTACTGTAAAATGGTTGATTTCTAATTGTACTGGCGTTTGGCGGCAGATCGGCGGATGCTCTGGTGGCGGAGGACGGCAAGCGGTACGTGTTTGATGCTGAGTCCAAGACGTACGTGACTCCGGAGGAAAAAATCGATGAAGAGCTGGCATCGCTGCAACAAGCGATGGTGGAAGCTGATGCGGAGAAAGAAAGAGTTGATCGATCAAGTGGAAAAGAGAACAACGTGGAAGGTAATTCAGGCAACGAAAGTACAAAGAAGAAGGACATGTCAGCTACAGCGACGGCGGAAGTTGCGGAGGCAGAAGCTGGTAAGATGCGGAAAAAGAAGAAAAAGAAGAACAAGAACAAGTGGAAGAAAAGCAAGAACAATACGTGGGTGTACGTGAACGGCTTGCCGCTGGACACCACAGTCCAAGAAGTGCATGACCACTTTGCCAAGTGCGGCGTGATTCAGTCGGATATTGCTACTGGTGAACCTCGCATCAAGCTGTACGAAAACAAAGAGAGCAGCGGCCTGAATGTAAGTACAATTCGTACTACATAGTGACTCCGAATGCAGCTAGCTAACAGTTCTTTGCTCCCACCTTGGTTGTAGGGTGATGGCACAGTGTGCTATATGAAAGAGGCATCTGTGGAACTAGCCGTACAATTGCTTGATAAGTCACAGATTCGGCCCGAGTATGTTCATGAAGCTCAACCGTCTAACTTACTTAGTCGATTATGGACTAACACTGTTTGATTGTCTCTGAATTGCGTGCAGATGGCCCATTGATGTATCGCCGGCGGAGTTCAAGCAAAAGGGCCAGGACTTTGTCAAACGGAAGAAACCAAAGATCGATACGCGCGCAAAAATCAAAATATTTGAAAAGGAAAAGGTACGTATTGCCAGAATGATATCTGAACGGTCATCGGTATGGGGTCTGACGTAAGAGTCTCTTATGTTTTTATGAACTGTTAGGCATTGTCTTGGAATGAAGGCGAAGTTAGTGAGCCTGCTGGTCTGCGCATTGTGGTTATTAAGCACATGTTTACCCCTGCTGAAATTGAAGGTGCGCTCTCTCTTTCCTTCCCAGAAGCCATCCCGATTCAATTAGGACTGACATTGATGTTGTTCTACAGATGAAGAGTACGAGAAAGAATTACAGGAAGACATCCATGACGAATGTTCGAAGATCGGCGAAGTTTCAAAGATTACACTGTTTGCTAAACACGTGGACGGCGTGGTGGTGGTCAAGTTCGCCTCTAGTGGCAGTGCCGCAAAGTGCGTGGAGGTGATGAACGGACGATTCTTTGCCGGTCGCAAATTGGAATGTGGCTTCTGGGATGGCACCAACTACACTCACCGTGAAAGCACTACAGAGGAGAAAGAGCGTGCAGACAAGTTCCAAGAGTGGTTGGAGGAAGGTTCGTCGTCGTCTGATAGCGAAGGCGAAGAGGAGACTAAAGAGATAGAGCACCCCACGAAGGTCGAAACTGGCGAAGAAGCGCGTGCTGGTCGTGAATTGCCCCCTCTCGGTGATGTCAGCGATGACAGTGACGTGGAAAGCAACGGCGACGCAGACGAAAACAATAATGCTGCAATTGGTGCCACCGAGATGCATTCTGGTCGAGTCATGCCTGATCTTGACGATGATGAAGGGGATGAATAAACCCCATCGTTGCTATTGTACAAGTTTGACCCTTTCCCGCTGCCCCAACGGAATTCGTAATGAGATACACGTCCCGTTGAAATCTCGCCCTCGGGTTCTGATCTTGAAGTGTGAAGCCTATCAAATCACGCATCGCTATTTTCAACACGACAAACGCAGTCGGTTTTGCTTCGGTAAGGTTGGCGTTGTCGTATGCATTTCTTTGTATGGGCAGATTGTCGACCCTGATTACCGACAACATCTCAAGTAAGTGACTAAGATTTCTTGCCCTTGCCGCGAGAAGCTGCTTTGCATCGAGCTTTTCTTGGCTGAATATGTGTGGTGCTTCGTTCTTTCTTTAGCTGACAGCGGTAAAGCTCTTTGCTGAAAATTCTCACAGCAGCTAGGTATGTTTGCTATCTTTGATCGATTGGCAAATGCTCGCTTTTGCATGCTTTGTGCTGCTGCTAATAGACTTGGTGGTGGACTTCTTTTTGTAGCTTCACTTGGCACTCACTTGGCCAACTTGGCGTGCTGTCTTCATTCGGGTCGCTATAATTGTTGTTGCTGGCTGCTGCGCTCTGCTGGCAAGGGCTGCTTTCTCCTTCCTACTTCGGTAATAGTCTTAAACTCAGCTCAAAGGTTACCAAAGCAGCTCCGTGCGCCGTGACAACATGCCGGACATCATGGACGGATGGATGCAGAAACCCTGGAGCGTCACTGAGGAAATGTGGAAGCGGAAGGCGAAGGGCTTGGAAGACCAGTACCAGCGCCTGCTGTCCGACCACCAAGACTTGCGCCTCGATAAAGCCAAAATGATGGGTGAGTTACGAGTGCTTCAACGGTACAAAGAGACAGCCGAAGACACTATCAGCCGCGAAGTCGCCTCCCGAAAGTACGTTTGATGATGCTAATCTCAAGTGCCCCACAGTGAGAGCGACCTCAACTAACCTTGATCTTGTGCTTCTAGAGTTGAACACAAAGACAAAGTGTCTGCTACGACGAAACTAGAGCAGTATATCAAGAAGTACGAGCGTGAATGCGAACGTGCCTTTGCACTAGAGCGTGAGAATGCCTTCCTCATGGAACAGGTTTCCAATATTAAGGGCGAGACCGAAAAACGCTTGGACTTGCTCAAGGAGCTGGAGGATTCTCAAAAGCGCAATTCCCGTCAGAAAGAGAAGCTACGAGAGTGAGTCGAGCAACCACGTGGTATTCTTGTCTGACAATTTGTTTTAACCTCATTGATTGTTTGTGGTTCTGCACTCGATAGGATGGAAGTTGTTGGCATCGAGCACGAAAACAGCATTTTGGAGTTGAAAGAGAAGAACCAAAAGCTCAAGCGTAAGCTGGCTGCTGCCGAGGAAAGTGTAGCTGACCAAGCTGAGGAGACCAAGAATCTGGCAGTTCGACTAGCGGTTCGTTTGCAACGCTTTGCACTTGCTACACTCTGGTTTTATTCTTACCGATTACTCCCAAATTGGTTGTTTGGATTGTTTCACCATCAGGCCGTAGAATCTGCATGGGAAGCAGCTCGCGGTCAGAACAAGACTGCGCTCCATGAGCTGAAGAAAAAGTGTGTTAGCTTGTTTTTACCGCCTGCTACACACTGTATTAATTGGGTTAAATTTACAGGGAATCGCTGTCGAAAGAACTCGAAAATGTGAAGTCGGAGACTAAGGTTCGTAGTCACTGATGAGCTTTTGCATTTGCTAGCTAATATCTCACTTAGTATCACTGCATTCGAATATACAGCACGCCAGCTACCGAATCCATGCACTCGACGTCGAAGTCGAGACGGCTCAAAGCAAACTTCGTCAAAAGGACCGAGCGATTGAAGAGCTGCGCGAGAAGAATGCAATTTTGAAGAAGGAGGTCACTCGCCTTTCTGCTCGGATGGAGGATCTCTCGGCAAGTTTGGTTGCAACGCGTGACGTTATTGAAGAGAAGGATGCTGAGCTTGAGCGCAAAACTGATCTGCTTCGCAGCAAGAAGACGGAAGTCAAGACACTTGAGCGGATCGATGATTCTTCCAAGGAACGCATCGAAGACCTCGTGTGCCAGGTCAGCGAGTTGCAGCAACAACTGCTGGACACACAGAAGGAGTACCTCCGAAAGGTGAAGAAGGACGAGCTCACACGTGAGAAGCAGCGCACTCGTGATCGTGCTGAGATCTCCAAGGAGCTGGAGACGATCCACAAGCCCCGCCGATGCAGGCACTGCAATGAGACGTTCACGAACAAGTCCAACACGTCTCTTTCGTGCTCCTTCCACCCGGGTCGCTTTGTGGCTCGCAAATACCCACTCGAAGGCTATCAGTGGAGTTGCTGCCAGAAACGGGAGCTCTCGTCAAGACCCTGCAAGTTTGCGGGGCGACACATCGAGTCCAAGATGCTGGGTTAGCTACCCTTGGAGTCAAGACAAACTGGGATGCATCAAGGCGATAAATAAATAAACTTCTCATCCAGGTAGTGTGGTGGTTGCGTCGGTTCACAGTCGTGTTGGAGTGTGCGGAGATTAACAGCTTTAGCGTCTCGCAACTCGACATCTCCACGGTAAAATGCGTGTCAACATCAAGGTCCACGGGCTGCAGTTTGTAGTTCCCTGCGGTGAAGGTGGGCAATCCTGCCGCTGGCTCGGGTTGGCTGTTGCCCAGCGCTATGCTCTAGCAGCCCCACACGGACGCTGTCGTACTCGTGAGGACGCGCACATTAAGCAAGGGTTCTTCCTTCCTGCTGCTATCATCAAGGCGAATGGACAAGTGTTGCGACCTGAAAAGCGCATCGCTGACACCTGCAAGGACAACGAGACTTTGACTGTGCAGCTTCAGGTACGATGCACTCAGTACCTTTATCTAACGTGACCCTCGTTCGCATAGCTGATGTCTTAAAATGACCACACATGACAGCAAGAAGTGTCAGTGAATGAGATCGGCACGCCTCAGTTTACTGCATGGACTGCCAATGCTTTCTTCCCCTCGCAAAAGCGTGATGATACACCGGCCCATGATCCCGATGCAAAGGCAGACTCGAAAAGGACTCCAACCTCGGGCGCACCACCGAAGACGTCTCAGCAGTTTCAAGCGTCAATTTGTGAGGATCAAGTCGGTGATGCTGAAACAAAAGGTGGAGACAGCAATTCTTCCTCTGTTGAAGAGCTGAAGGAGTATGCTCGCGCTGAAATGTTGCAGCAGGTCAACTCGGGGCAGTTCTTGTCCGATACCGAGGTCGAAGCTGCGTTCCTGTACGACTGGAGCCGCTTGTGTCCTGAAGAGATTGAAAAGGATGCCCACGAACGTGAGCTTCTCCGAGAAATACTGCTGTCGCGGTTCTCGGAGCTGAGTGCGGGTTACATGCACTACGCCACTGGGAGTAGCGAACTCACCTACGGCATGAGCGGTCCTGAATTTGCACACTTCCTGCACGAATGCGAACTTGCAAGATTTCATGACGCAGACGTTCAGAAAACAGTAGAGAAGGTGGTCTCGCAATGCTTACACCACGACACTTTAGTCGCGATGCATGATCGAGGCACATTGTCCCGAGTTGGCTTTCTGCATGCGCTGATCCGGGTGGTGCAAGCTTTGTCGTCTACCAAAGGTCCGTTTAGTGAGACTTTGGACAGTGTGCTCAAGACGCAGGTCCTCCCCACCATCACGCGCCTTACCAGCGGGCCATTTCGAGACCACTCTCACCACGATGTACGTGTCCAATGCATTGCACTAAACTCGTTATTTGATCTCCTCACGTGTGCTCGTTTGTCTGAATCATCAGAAAATGGTGGCCACTTTTCAGGAAGCGAAGCCGAAGCTGCTCAAGCTATACGCCAAGTATGCTCAAGATAACTTACCAAAGCCATCCCTACGAAAGAAGAGCGACAACGCTGAGCCCGAAGAAGGGTCGGCTTCGAGCTCGTCAGCTTCTCAACTTCCAGTGTCATCCACGTGGCCGCTATTGCTTTCTGCTGCAGGATTGAAGAGCATGTTGTACGACTGCGGAATGTTTTGCTCTGGTACGCCCGAGGAGCAAGAGACTTTATTCGACCAGTCTGTGAATCACAGTTTTTCAGGCATGCGCGAAGTTGAGCATCCAGAAGACAGGATGCTGGTCTTCAGCGAGTTCCTGGAGGTTACTGCTCGCGTCGCGCTGGCCGTGCTGGAAAACGAAAACGAGCTGCCTCCGCGAGACGCCATCAAACTTGCGCTGGACGCTGTGCGCAGCCTGCCACCCAAGTCGGAAATCCCGAATCCGCGAAAGTAGTCAGCGATATCGCTCACGTACTACGTAGTGCTTCTGAAGAGAAGAACCGCTTTGCTTTGACTTTCATTTCTTGCTGCCTTCGTGTCATACGGTCCAAAGATGCTTTACCTTTCTGACACACAACGTCATAACGGTCAAGTGGATGCAGGCTGCACTTACTACCTGCGTATAGCGGCGGCACAATACCGCGGAATAAGATGATCACTTCAAGGAGGTAGGATTTGCACTCCCGTCCAGCACTTACTACTGTAGTATGACACCAACCCCACGCCCGAACAACTACAGTAAATATTATTGAGCTCACACTCCTACCTGCTTCACTATGGCCAGCGGATACAAGACCCTTCTGTCAGGACTTGTCTTCTGGCCTTCACACCCTTGACCCACGTCACTCCTACTATTAGTTCTGTACAAAACAGCACGCCTACTTGAGCGAAAAGTTCAAGCACTCGTACCAATACCTGGAGTCGGCCAGCGAGTCACAGTTCACCTTGAGCTTCCTTCCGTTCGAAAGAGTGAACACAATGCCGCACTCCAGATCGCGCGTCGAGCCCACGTCCACAACGGACCCTAGACGCTCGAGCTGGTTGTCGACGTCGTTGGCAACGCCCAACGTCGTGCCATCCATTACGAAGAACCGACGCAGGCGGGAGCCCTTCTTCACCTCCGTAAGCCATCCACCAAACACGGGCCTCAGTTTCTTGCGACGTCGGCTGTTCAGGTATTTCTTCAGGTGGAACGCTTCCGCATGCCGACACGCGCTGCTGATGACGGAGCGCCACCGCTTGGCAGTCTCATATGACTCTGCGTGGATCTTCCAGATGCGTCCGCTCATCAGTCGAATCAGCAGCCCGTTCGCGTGGCCTTCCCATTCCTCCACCGAATGCGCCTTATCGCAAAGCACAGTCTCCGAATTGGTGTCCTTGGCGTACGCCAGCTCGACGCCATGCAGGGTGAAGTACAGTCGCTTCCAGCCCTTAAATATCCCCGCCTGCTTGTAGAGCCACCCTGCGTGGTTCGACACCGCCGTCTGCACATAGCAACTCTTGACAGACGTCTTGGGCTGAGCCGTCTTGCCGTTCGCAGTAGCAGCAGCTGAAATAGCTCCATACCAGAGCATCTGCTCATCGTAGGAGTCTGCGTAGCACACCATCGAGACATCTGAGCTCAGCTCAATCGCGAGGCCGTTCGCGTGACAATCTGCAAACGACACGGCTTTGATGTACCCGGAACACTTCCTGTCGGCGGCTCCACGCTCACTGTCGCGACACTCGATATAGCCATCAATGCGCACGACGAAAAAGCAACGCTTCCAGGCCTTGTTCTTCTCCTGCTTGAACAAGTAGCCCTCGTGTTGCTCCGACGCAGTGAGCGTGTACGACGTCTTCGACTGCGAATTGAGGTTCTGATTGCGCTCAATGGCCTTTTCCATCGCCTTCATCCACTGCTCGTACTCGATCTCGCTCGGACAGCGAATCTGAAGCGTGGTGCCATCCCCGAACTCGAGCAAAAGCCCGTAGCGAAGATCCTCCATCCGGTGCACGGCGATCAGTAGGCCAAATCCCTTAGGAGACTGACCGACTCCCTTGCTGTACTTGAACTCCGTGCCGGAGACCACCGCGTAATAACGCTTCCACTTCCTAAACGCACCGTGCTGGATAAACACCCATCCTGCATGAGGGACGAACGCCGCATTCGATGCGCGGCGGTTGTCAAAGCAGGACGGGCGCTGGCCATCCTGCTTGCCGTTGTTCGGCGCGGTGGTATACGAGTCCGGAGGGGACTGTCCACGTCGAGAGGACGACAGGTACGGGTCGCTGACGCGAGGTTCGCGAGCCTCTTTATCATGTGCCAGATTGCTGTATCCTCTGTTGCGGTGTCCTGCCTGTTTCAGCCCTGAACCCTGTTCTCCAGCCAGATACGCCACGTAGTTCCCTGTACTGATGGGGAGTCCCATGACAGCGTCATCGCCCACGTCCCCCTCAACAACCTCCGCCACTATGGGGCTCTCCGTCTCTTCCTCTTTCTCTCGAGGCGGCATATGCGGCATCGTAGCGACTGTCGCACGTCGATTCAGGAGGTTAAACGTCCCCGGATCGGAGCGAATTGGGCGATTGCCGCCCACAATGGCTTCGTAGTTCCTCGTGTCCACAGGCAGCCCCACAGCCGTGCGGTCGTCCATCTCTTCCTCTTGTGTTTCTTCCACAGTCTTTTCTTCTCGTACGGGGCTCCCAACCTCGACCTGCTGCTGGTACACGGTACCCATCGCCAGCGTCTGCCGTCGGTAACCTGGGGACGAGCCCGTGCGCCTCCTCGCCAGGTTGTGGAGCAGCGCCTCGTAGTTGCGCGTATTGACGGCCAGTCCCAGCGGCGCCGCGTCGTCGTCGTCATCCAGCGCCGCGGCCTCCTCCACGGCGTGCGGGGACCCGCTCAGCATCTCGTCCAGTGCCGCCTTGCCGGAGCTGTAGGCGTCCGCGCGGATAGGCGTCACGCGCTGCGTGACCATGAAGAAGGGGCTTGGGCTTTGTAAGGAGATGCCGAGAATGTATGTCGTTTTCTGCAAGTGACGCGCACGGTCCGATTGCCAATCACGCTGTGGGGCCACGCCGCGATTCGAGGAATGAAGCGAGGGTTGGACAGTGAAGAGAAGGCGTTTTTCTCATCGACCTGTGGGAAGCCGTTTCTGCCGCATATGATGAGGCTCGTCTATGCAACACATACACAGTGCGAGAGATGTCACCTCTGAAGATTGATGATGCGCACGGTAGGGAAACGTGCTGCTTGACGCCGAGTCATGGGTACAGCGGTGCTGAGATTCCAGAGGCCAGTCTCCAGCAGTGCTGGATATGAACGCCGAGATTCCAGCGGGTAGTCTCCGCTGGCAGCAGTGCTGTATGTAGCGGGCTCTGCCGGGACGATTGGGTTCACTATGGGCTGCTGCAGCACTGCGCTCCCTCGCGTTACGGCAGGATTTTCACGCGATGGCGCGAGCGTTCCGTTGATCTTAGCCGTCGGAGGTTCGTCACTCTGACGGTCGCCGCTGCCAGGCGAGTTGCCTTGCATCTCGAGGTCGACTACTGTTGATGCTACGCCGGACTTGTAGCGCTGCGGTCCATCGAATTTCAGACGAGTTGAGCGTAACCAACGCCGCATGTCAGAGGTGGGCGAGCAGAGACTTTGGTGCTGGAGCTCGCCCCATGGCATCTGCTGCGGGTCGTGGTGACTGGGCGGATCTGGGCGGTTGGCGGAGCGAGTCTCGCAGCTCAATTGAGGCGCACAGCTGCAGTGCAGGTGGCCGGCCACCAGGCGGGCCGCCACTGGACAGGTCTGATGCCATAAATGGAGACTCGACGGTTGCCCCAGGTGTACCCATTCCTGACAAGGAAGGCACAACAACATAAACGTAGATGGAAATTGACGTGCTGATCATTGCCGGTTGCTCCTGTCCAGCGGTGAGCACATACACATCGCATTCTCCTTCCTGCTTGCAGCTCCCGATCACATGCAAATTTTCCGCTTCACCGACACTCATCCGAGCAATGGCTGGCGGCGGGCGTCTCGGACGAGCCTTTTCTTTCGCGGAGTTGACTGCTTCGCCGGTTGATCTCGGGCTTGGCGAAAATGAGCCACGCAAAGTCCTTGCGAGTATGCAGTCTTGCTGCAGCCTTCTTCGCGGCAGATATACCTCCCCCCGTGGTTGGAGCACCGCCCCCGCACACGAGCTCTCTTCGTGCACCCGTCAATCTGGCATTCCTTCGCAGCATGCCGCCAGCAAAAATCCCGCGTGCCTTTGGCTGCCAAGTTCCCACAACCGCCTTCCTTGCACCGTTTGCATTTCGCGTGCTTCTGGCAGAACCCGTCCGAGGCCATCTCACCCAGACAGCCTCTCACTTTGCACACCTTGAGGCGATCGTCACGGTACGTGCGTCTAGCAACCGCAGCGCCAGCGTGGCCGATTTTCTCCCGCTTAAAGCTCGTCACAGCTTGCTTAGTTTGCCTCTCACGCTTGTGGCCTGCAGCACGAAAAAGACTCGGAAGATCCGACGAATGCCAGGCATTAGGGGCTGGCGACTTCGACTGCTCCTTTGCTGTCTGCAGTTTTGGCCGGCTTGAATTGGACGACGAAGATGAAGACGCTTCGATATCAGCGGACTGTGGAATTGCCACCCCGCTCTTGCTGTTCGAAGATTCCTCGAGGTTCACGACCCTAGACTCTACTTTCTTGGCAACGGTTGTCTGTTGGACTGCATCGTTGCAGTTCTCGCCTCTTGGACGTGGTTTACAGCCTACGTGCGCACAGCACAGACCTTGCGAGTACGGCAAGTTGTTGCAACCTCGCGCTACACATGTGTCGTCCTCTTCATGACCAGCGCAGAGACCACCGCGACACGCCGCCTTGTAGCAATACTCAATCTTGCATTTGATCTGACCGTTGCAGAGAATTGGAATGCCATCCGATGCTTGATAGGGGGATACTTGGCAGTCTTTTCCAATAGTAGTGGTGCTTTCTGCCTCTGCAGACATAGTAATTTGCGTTATACTCCTGCACTCTTCGGTTTCCATTTCCACTTTCGCATTGGGAAAATCTGGTTGGTCTTTGATAGTACTCACATTTGCTTGTGAACGAGAAGTCGTCGTACCTTTAAGCGTTCCACTGCTGGTAGGTTCAATGGTGCTGGTGTCCCCACGCGGTGGAATCTTGTCGTTGAAGACAGCCACAGATTCTGAAGTCTTCAACATCTTCTTGGCTTCTGTAGCAGACAAACACTTGACACGACTATTTTCTGTCTTACTTGGATTTTTATGCGCGTCCACGTCATTTCTTGGTCGAGACCCCGCTGGAGTATGCTCACACTTGCTTGATTCGTGGTCACTCTTCAACCCAGTGAGTAAGCGCATCTTTGACCGCTGCAAGAAGTCTGCTGTCAGTTTGGGATTGATGTGAGTCGAATAGGAACTTCCCACTTGCTTCGGATCCACATCGGTTGAAGTGTTGATTTTGTCTGTCGTTTGCTTTCTGGGCCTCGTGCTGCAGTCACCATGCAGCACAAACTTTTTGCTCGTTTTCTTCTTAGGCGGTAGCTGCCACTCACCATTCGCTCCCTGGGTTAGCCATCGCTGCACCATCGTCTCGAAGGCACTTTCAATTCCATTGCCGCTCATGTCAGTGTATTTATGATGCTCTTGCGTGCTCATTCGATCTCCGCCACTCTGAAAATTACAGTTTATCGCTGTATTCCTCTGTGCGACGAGCCGCTAACGGTGGCATCCGTCGCACTCTTCCCACAAACACCAACACGCTTTTGTCGCATGCACTAACGCTGATATCGTATTTAGTCACTTGACACCTTGGACATCTGCAAAACTCTACTCAACAGCGACACTAGTTTGTGAACTGCTAACCTGTCGGTTCTGCTGTTGCTGTTGGCGAAGGTGCTGCTCTTGCTGGGTCAGAGACAGCATGCGCAGGCGCTGGAGCTCTTCCTCCAGCACAAAGCTTTGCTTACGCTCGTCCATGTAGCGCGATTCAAGTTTGCCACAGCGGTGGCGCAGCTCGTCGTTCTCTTCCGACAAACACTCGATTTCCAATGTACGGTGACGCGCCTCACGCTCAGCAGCGTTCAGTAGCGAATGCAGAGATTCGTTGGCTCGTGTTAATGTGTCGACCTGCAGGTATAGTTCTCGCTGTGCAAAACGAACGTAACATTTAGATTGCCATCATATGAACACGACTCATAAATCGCTGCAACTTACCGCTTCTTCATCTCTGGAATCGCCATTGTTGCTGCTGTAGAAATATGAGAAGAAAGACAGAGCAGAAGTCAGTAGAGTGTCCAACTTCACCAAGCAATGCCGAGACAAAGCATGCTGCTACGCACGAGCTGCCTCGTTGACGCTTGAGCTCGTTGATTTGCGACGGAATTGTCATGAGTTGCTGCTGCTGCTCCTGAAGCACACTGATGATTTGCTTCAGATCGTGCTGCTGTCGAATGAGAGACGATATTGTCTGCTGCTGCTGCAGGAACTGACCAGCCGAGATAGTGATGGACGATTGCGGTAGACTGACAACACTTCCATTGCATTCTGGGACCTTCGTAAGCTGCGAAGACGGCGTCACAGGCCGTGCTGAAGTCGGGCTCACCGTAATAACAGTTGACTCACTCTCAGGGATCGTCACGCTAGTGATCGAGACGGGCATGCTGGTGCTGGTATTCACGGTAGCACTACCGGTAGCAGAGGTCGTAATGGCAGTGGTCAGAGCAACCTTACTGAGAACATCCATGCTCTCGGCCACCGGCAAAGTCTGCAGTTTCGCATATGCCGCAGCTTCTTGCTGTTGCTGCTGATTTCCGCTTGGATCCACCATGTCCGGACATTCAACGAATTCGCGATCTGGGCTCTCACTTCGTCGCCGCGATCGACGAATAGACGAGGGTTGTCGGAGTCGAGGCATGGATCGAGTCGCACGCTTCGGCTTCGTGCGACGCTCAACGTTATCGAAGCTTCGGCTAAGCTGCGGTGGGGCACTTTCAACAGAACTGCCTCCGATCGACGTTGTGGTTACGAAGCGATGATCGTACAACTGTCAAACCATAGCCACACACAGAACGATCTTAGCCCACACGAACATACATACAACCGTAGCCATCCCAAAACGTACGTCGTCAGAGTTTTTCCTGGAAGTAGGTGAGTCCGAGGCCAGTTCAATAATGGTGAAGCGGCCTCTGCGCTTGACCCTTTGCAAGTTCAAGGCACAAGTGAGCCAAACCAAATTTTGCAAAGAGCGTTCCGCGCGATGACGCGAAGCGACTACCCGAGGCAGAAACGCACCGGCGAGCGCGCTGCGCTCCATCGCGACTCTTCTTGGGGGACGAGTACTTTCGGGACGGTGAGCCCATCCCAGAGCTCGAGGCAGCAGCACCAGCGGTAGGAGTTGTCACCTCGCTGACCGTGGCCACCACCGACGCTTCCGCCTGTCATTAATACCCACGTCAGTGCTTTACGGCTCCTAACCGGCTAACCTCTATCACTACAATAAGTACTACTCGTCACGCACATCGGATACAATAGTGAACGTTCCTTCAATCGGCGCGGACACTACCGACACGGTCTCTGGCGGCTGCGTGTGGGTCTCGGGCGGATCTTCCGCCTTGAGCACAGGCTCCAGCGCTACATCATGGATCTCCACGAGCTTCTGTGACCTGGGAGGAGCCGGCGTCGGCTGGATCGTGGCCACTTCGCTGCAGCTGCCGCTGGACGTCGGCGCGTCGTCGGTCGCAGGGAACTCCGCCACGGACACCTCGTCGTCCTGAAACGATAGTCGCGTGGGCGAGTTGGGCGAGCCAGGGATGATCTCGGTGATAGTGAAGCGGCCCTTTTGCTCCACCCGCTTGCGCCGCGACTCCATCGCTCGCTCTCGGCTTGGAGCCTGCCTTCCACGGGCCTGATGTAGCCGCCTTGCTGCCGAATGACAACTGTGCCAGCTTTTGGACCTCTGACGCTCGTTCATGCAGAGACGGGCCAGTTGCTAAGAAAACAGCCGAAACCCCAATTCAATGTTGTCTATAGGGTTTACAGTCCATATTAGGGTTTATTGAGTCACACTCGGAAATTCGCTGGAGGTGATGGCTACTGCGGGGCCTGCAACGGGATCGCAGCGGAAGTTCGGCCCCAAGTGGGAGATCAAGTATGCCGTGGCGGTCACGGAGCGCGACTCCCTTACACAGCTTCCCACAAAGGCGGTGTGCCTCATGTGCCAAGCGTTCGAGAAGGAAGAGGCCGTGGGCTCCAAGCGCAAGAAGAGCAGCCGCGTCCGTAGCTTCTCGGCGCCCTGGCGACCGGACAACATGAAGCGCCACATGGAGCAGCAGCACCCGATGCGCTGGGACGAGTACCAGAAGCTCGGGGACGGCGACAAGCGCTCGTACTTCGCCTCGATCCGTGGATCTCACGAGGAACTGACCATGCCGACGAATGGGGACGTGGCGCCGATGGTCAGTGATCCGACGCCGAGCGCGGAGGCAAACGCGCTGGCTGTTCAGTCTCGATCATACCTGATTGACAAGGATATTGTGGAGGAGCTCATTGGTGGAGTCCTGTTCCTGGCCGCGAACGATGAATATCGCAACGCATGGAATGTGCCAGTAACGTTTACGCTGGTCGGGGAAGTCAGTCCGGATTCAGGCAATACAGAGGTCGACCACAACGAGTCGAGCTATGTGGTGCGCGTGGAATCGTTGCTGAAGTTTAATATGTGCTTGAAATACGTGGCCATGGGCATCTCGTTCAGCCAAATCGTACCGCTTTTCCAGAAGACAGCGGAGGAAACAGGAATGGATACAGCTATGCAAAGTGCAACATTTACGGAGCAGCAGCTCGCGTGCCTCTGTCGTGTGGCATGCGCGGTAAATTTGCAGACGCTAAAGGACACGCTGCGTGGAGTGTGGGCGTTTGCAATTTCGTTGGAAAGAAGCAGCGAAGCTGGATCTTCCTATCTTGATGTCCGTGTGCGCTTTGAACGCGACGGCCAGCTGCATGATTTTCATTTGGTTTCCGTCCCTATTCGAGAGGATTCGACACAGATCATCGAACACCAATGTGAAGTACTGACGAAATGCTTAAACGTGGTAGCGCCAGGGTGGAATACGAAGCTTATTGGAATTTCAATGAGTGATCCGAATGCAAAAATGCCTGCGACTGCCCGAGTGCTAGTGAGCAGGTTAACAGCCGACTGTGTCGCTCCATTGTTTTGTGAGTGGGGCATTGCACAGCAGTTTGAGCAGGGAATTCAGAAAGCCTTCAATGAGCTGTGCAACGAACGGTTCGTATCTGCTTTGATAGTGTTGACTGGACACTTTCGGCGTCAGCTTCCCCTGATCCGGGATATGAAAGGAGATGTGTGCCCCAAATTTGAGGAAGGCCGGTGGCGGTCAATAGCAAAAGCACTGAAATGGTTCGCGGATAACCGTGCACGGCTTATAAACTGTGTCCAAGAAATGCAACCACCAGGTGCCCCCGGGAAGGAGTGGTGGATCACAGTCCTCGCTGTAAACAGCGTCATGGATCGCGTGAACGTGGCCTTGAATTCGTCGCGCGGACCCGTTGCTACATCAGGGTTGGCCCGCCGCGCCTGCCTGAGCAAACTTGTGACTGATCTCGCCGTGATGACTGGAGCATTAGGGCCGTTGGCAGGGAGGCCACAGCGTGCTGTGATGGACCAAACCGACCAGTATGAGGTCGGTGATTTCTCATTGAGTCGAGACGCGACGAACTCATTCTTAAAAGAGCAAGGCAGCTTTGCGATCAACGCAGTGAACGAGCTGATGGCAGGCTTTCCAACATACTGCCAAGCTGCGCTGGAATCCACTGCACATTTTGCGCTTTCTATTATGGCAAGGACACACCAAATCGTTTCAAATAGCGATGAGAGCGGCAGCCTTCCAACAAGTACAGGTATTAGCTTGCCCCCGTTTCTTCCGCAAGCTCTGTGCAAAATGCGAAACCAAGACTTTGTGGCTCATGTTCAGACACAGCGTGTGCGCCTTCTGCAGTGCTTTACGGCGGATCAAATCGAGCAGATCGAGGACCAGCACCGCATGCTGAGAACGGCCTATCAATTAGACGAAAACGTGAGCCAGCAGCTTAGCGCGCTCGCTACCGCCTTCTCTTTTAAAGAAGCATGGAGGGACGATCGGCTTGGGGGGAACGACTGCCGGCTTCTTCGCAAATTCAGTGGGGCAATCGCTTGCGCAGCTACAGATCTGCTTGTGGTGAGAAGTTCAGCCGACTCGGAGTTTTCTCTCATCAATTGGCGAAGAAGCCCTTTTGGACTTACGCTCGTCGATTTTTTGCTGGAAGCTGTGCTACATACCCGTCAGTATAGTGCTCTTGCTCGCTTACGTGAGTGCTGAGGGATTTGAGTAATACAATGGAGAGCGGCGATGAAGTAACAGCAAAGCCGGTGAGTGCGCATCCGCTCTCGTGTGGAGGAGACTCAGCAACGACACGCAAAAGCTAAGCAAACGATTATTTGTACTTTCAGTTTGTGCAGACGATAAGTAGTGTGATGACAGTGGCGAGGAAGCTGATCGAGCAAATGGTGGCAAATATCGGGAACTTGTGTTTGCGGTCGGTCACCTTCACGAGCTGTTCGGGCGGCTCCACTCCGTTCGTAGGCACCCGAGGGTCCACTTGAAAGAGCATTGCAATGCGTGGCTCCTGTCACCAAGCGACGACTGCTTCGTTAGATAGCATCATTCCAGTACAATGCAAAAGTCCGACGTACCCAGTAGTCTGGAAGAATACTGGCATCGATCGTAGTCTGGTCTGCTTGTGCCTGATCCCAACCGCTGACAACTCTGGTCACTTCAACCTGGACAGCTTTTCGTTTGAACCGTGGCTTCTGGAAGGCGACACTGGCCGTCTCCACTACGATCAATGAGCACCCGACTGTCACGAGTAGTAGCAGCTTCATCACACTCGAGAACCTCTTTGTCGTAAGGCTCGACCAACGGCGTGGAGCAACAGCATCGTCGTTGATAACGGCCGAAACGTCTCTCGACATGGCTACACAATGGTCTCATTGGTCGGAGATGCATATTTTCATCCAATCGATGGTCTCTCTTTTGGCGCCAACGGAAAAAGTCCGCGAAGGCGGATGGCCACCGACTCATTCTGCATTCTGACGCAAGTCGCAGCGTGAAGTGAGAGTGATGGTCGCAAGTGCGTTTCCCGACGACGCCGCATCCCAGCAGGCCATGCCCGACCTCGTGGCCATGCAAAAGATCGAGGAGGAGGAACGTCAGGCGCGCGTGGCCCGCAGCGCCAAGAGCGCGTCCGTCCAAGCGGACCCCGAGAAGGTGACGGGCGAGAAGATCGCCAAGCTGGACTCGCTGCTGGAGAAGGCCAGTCTCTACTCGAGCTTCTTGTTCTCCAACATGGACAGCGCTGCCACCGTAAGCGAAGTTGTGAAGGCCGTTCCCGAGGTAAATGTGGAGGTGAAGGAGGAGGAGGAACAGTCGTCCAACGGCAAGCGTAAACGCTCCAAAAAGGCGTCGCAGGACTCCAAGAAGAAGAGTAAGAAAGGTGTGGACAAGCTGCGCGAGGTGCAGGGAGACTCGTCTCTGGACACGCGCCAGCAGCCAGCGAAGGTGGAGTTCCAGCAGCCCAAGCTCCTCACGGGCGGCACGCTGCGAGACTATCAGCTGGAAGGCATTCGCTGGCTCTGCAATTTGTTCGAGAACGGACTGAACGGCATCCTCGCGGATGAAATGGGTCTCGGTAAAACAATCCAGGTGATTGGTCTGCTGGCTCATTTGAAGGCGCTCGGAGTGCGTGGGCCGCACCTTATTGTAGCTCCGCTCTCTACGCTCATGAACTGGGCAACCGAGTTCCGGAAGTGGGCTCCGACCATGCCTGTAGTGATTTACCACGGCACGAAGGCTGAACGTCGCGAGATGAGAAACCGTCAACTGAACCGTAAGAAGAAGAACGACGCTGATTTTCCCGTGATTATTTCATCCTACGAGATGATGCTGGCGGATTCGAGGGCCTTTGCCAGTATGGGTTTCGTGTGGAAATACATGGTGATTGATGAGGGTCATCGACTCAAGAACATGGACTGCCTGTTGGTGCGTGAACTTAAGCGCGCACGCTCAGAGAATCGATTACTGCTGACTGGTACGCCGTTGCAGAACAATTTGACAGAGCTCTGGGCGCTGCTCAATTTTATCCTGCCGGATGTCTTCGATGATCTCGAGCTTTTCGAGAGCTGGTTTTCGTTTACGCCCGATGCTGTTGCCACCTCTGCTGCTACAAACGAACCGATTGCTGCGCAAGACGTGCTGCAGGGTGAGAAGAAAGTGGAAGTGATTGCTAAACTGCACGAAATTCTCCGTCCTTTTCTCCTTCGCCGCCTGAAGGGCGACGTGGTGGAGGAGATGGTGTCAAAGACGGAGATTTTCGTTTACTGTGCTATGACTCCAATGCAGCGGGAATATTACAATATGATTCGCGATGGTACCCTTGCAAAGGCGATGGAGGAGAAGTACGGCCGATTCCAGGCGCAACAAGCGTTCAAGACGACAACCCTTAGAAATCGAATGATTCAGTACCGTAAATGCTGCCTGCACCCGTACCTTTTCGACGAGCCCTTGACCGCAAGCGGTGAAGCAATCACGGACGAGAGGATCGTGGAGACAGCAGGAAAAATGAAGGTGCTAGATCGGATGCTGCGGGAGCTCAAGCGCAAGGGTCATAAAGTACTGATCTTCAGCCAAATGACACGGGCGCTGGACATTCTGGAGGATTATCTCCTAATGCGAGACTACCGCTATTGCCGACTGGACGGGTCGACGAAACTGACCGATCGCGTCGACCAGATGGAGAAGTTCAACAAGGTGTCTGCCGGATCGGCCTCTACAAACGATGAGGACAATGTGTTCGTTTTCATGCTGTCAACGCGCGCAGGTGGTCTTGGTGTCAATCTAATTGCAGCCGACACAGTCATCTTCTTCGACTCGGATTGGAACCCGCAGCAGGACAACCAAGCCATGGACCGTTGCCACAGAATTGGTCAAAAGAACGAAATCATTGTATACCGCCTTGTGACTGAAAACTCTTTCGAGGACCGCATGACTCAGCGTGCATTTGAAAAGCGTAAACTTGAGCGTGTTGTCATTCAGCGCGGTGGATTCAAGCAGCGTACGACCCCAACAGATAATGCCAAGCTTACGAACGAGGAGTTGGAGGAGCTTCTGAAAGACGACGTGGAAATCCGTAAGGGTGTCGAAAGCGGTGGAATTACTGACAAAGAGTTGGAGCAGATTCTGGATCGCGAGTTGGTTGTCAGAAGTTTCGTGAAACACACCAAGCTGGAAAACATCAAATCATCAGATGTCGATGTGATCCCATTCAAAAGCAGAGGCTATGAAGTGGTAGAAAACTCGCCTGCGTCCATGGAAAGCTTCGCCTAAGTTTTTTTCTGTATCAATCAAGATGTTAAAAGTAGTTCCAAACCTCTTATCGCTCGTTGCACTTGGTATCTTCGCTATGAACGCTTTTGTCTCACTTCGAAGTGCTGAACTCCAGAGTTTTCATGAGAGCTTCTTGCTCCTGGAGGAACGTCGTGATAAACGCCGGAGGAAAACGCATCGTCGACAGCAAGAAGACAAGGCGCCGCGCAGCCTCCAGATAAAGCGGTGGATGACGTTCCAATCGTCTTTCTTCCTTCAGCACCTTCTGAAGCATTTCATCGACAAGACTACAGCAAGACCACACACAATTGAATCAACACAAGTTAATGTAAATAATAACACAATACATACGAGGCGTTGACGTGCTGCGAACATCCAGCAATCGGCACTCGATGGTACACCCACTGCCACAACTGAACACGCGAAATTTCGGCTGTGGCCGAATCTTCAACACAACCATTCACGACGACAGTGCCCTGGCCGTATAGCCAGTGAAGCACGTACGAAAGTGCTACGCGCACGTTCGTCTCCACAGATCGTAGAGTTACATCTCCGCGTGGGAGTGTAAGGAGTTTTTCAGTGAAAAGTGCTTCATCAAACGTAAAGGGAGATGAAAGTTTGTTTCCACGGGCCGACATGAAAACTTCGGCGATTGGTTTCACAAGCGTAAGATCATACACGAGCGCGCCGTCAGATCCAGCGAGAGCTTCCATCGTCTTTCCTGCTCGAGCCTTTTCAATGGCTTCGTCCTTCGATAGTCCTGGTGGTAACTCCGCCAGGACAAACGGTGCCATTCCCGTAGTCGCAGGCGCATGACGGTGCTTGCACGTATGGATCAGCAGATCCATGTAGTACCTTGGCCGGAAGGAAACCACTATCAGTGCAATGCTCGTAACCTTACCAAAAGAGCATCTACTACAATACCCCTCACCTGAGAAAATCGGACTTCATCGAGACGTACTGCTGACGGTCTGGCAACAAGCAATCTGGACGCTGACGGAAGTTGGCAACAATCGATGCTGTGTAGTCCCACATGCCGCAGTTTAGGCCAGACGAGTAATGCCGAAGCTCAAAGAGAATCTCATCCATCTCAAACGCTGCAAATATGTTTTCGATAAGCACCGTCGCTTTGATGCTTCCCTGCAGAGTATACACTTCGCCGTTAGATTTCTGGGATAGGTAGTACAAACGGCATGGATTCAAACTTACGTGTGCTAGGCCCAGTTTCTCTTCCGTGTGTTCGAAGATTTTCCTCCACAGTGCAGCTTCCGTAAAGCCCTCCAGCTGCGTTATGACCGCAATCGTGATGATACGTTGAGATCAGTAGTTTGAACCGATTAAGAAGTGTGCAAAGGAAAACGTTACCTTGGGGAGATACAGGAATGGTCCAATTTCGTTCGCAAGAAGGTGCTCGCCACTGCAATATCGAGTTAGTACTTTGCTAGAATTGCACTAGAGGTGGCACATACGTACTTATGAAAGAGATGCATGCCAAAATCAAACAATGCGCCCGGTACAGCACGCCCATTCACGAGCATATGCTGCAGCACGTACACCCGTTAGCTAAATCCTGAGCGTCTAAGGCAGCAAAGTTAGTCATCTTCCCAGATACGTACCGGTTCATCCATGTTCCACGCTCTCGGACGGATCACAAGAAGCGCTGGGTCGGCCATGACCCTTTCCCCGGATACTTCCAGCAAGCCTCGAACAGCTTGCAGCACATTAAAGTGGCCCTGGATCGTGTTATTCCACGTCGGGCAGTGGCCGTCATCGAAATCCACTTGCACACCCTACCTCAGCAATAAAAAAACAGATCCAATCTGAGCAAAGCAAGAACAACAGCGCTCACTTCTAAATCCCACCTGAGCACCCGAGTTCAATGCACGCAGCAAGAATTCCCGGTTGGCAGGAGACACGTCTCCGATATCCACTCGTCGATCCACCAACGCCTTTGGCTGAGGGTCAACTCTCCACCTTTCATCTTCACGAATCGCTCGAGTCTCCTCCAAGAAATGCGGCATCACGCCATGCTGCTCCGTCGCCAGGCGTCGAGCTTGGCGCCTCGCGTGCAGCTATCACCATTTTAGTCGCACAATAACTAAATAATAGTACGCTAAAGTCTACCTCACCTGATCGACTTCTTGCTGAAACGCAGCAGTCAATTCCGACACAAACTCGAGAGCTGCAGGCGAGAACACCGCGTCGTAGACGTGCTGGGGACAGGATGCGTCTCTCGGCGACACGAACATGTCCACTCGTTCTGCAGGTGACGCTGCTGGGGCACAGATCTGCGCATGCAATCGGGTAATGCGGTCCATGGGCAAGTGTCGTGGTCAAGGAGGAGGTCTCAGAATGAGCTCCTCGACTTGCACTCATTCAACATCTTTCGTGCGTGACACAGGGTGTGCTACTTCGTGTTCATTGGTTGTAATGAATAACAGCCAATAAACAGACGGAATGGAAATTGAACTCCCACTCCATCAGTTGATCCATGGAGGTCCGGGTGCGGCTCGTGTTCGCGGATGACGTGGGGCGCCATGTGCAGAGGCAGCGCGGGTTCTCATCGTGCTGGTACCTGGTGCCGAAGGACGCGAAGCTCGTGGGCGACTTGGCGTACGTGCTGCAGCGGGAGTTCGGGCTGCGCAAGACATGTCCACAGGGGCTGGAGCTGCGGTTGGAAGAGCTGCCGGTGCTGGCCACGCAGAGCATTCGCATCGTGAGAGACAACGACACGATTGTCGTCCAGTGTCCACTGGCGGAGGACGTTCTTGTTAGTAGTGACCCGTCGTCTGAGAGCGAAGAGGAGAACAACGGGAAGCGCCGCAAGCGAAAAGCGCGCGGCACGAAGAACGAGGACAAGGAGCGCGTTCACAAGAAGCTCAATCGGTATCAAGATGTACTTAAGAAGGTCCAAGACCGAATGAGTGCAGAGAAGAAGGCAAGCGAGTCGCTTGCTGTGGAGAGGACTGGTAGAGTGGAAAGCTCTGGTTCCAGCTCAAGCTCCAGCAGCAGTGAAAGTTCTAGTTCTAGCTCGAGTAACAGTAGTGAGTCGGAGGATGAACCTGCCACGCAGCAAAGTCTGGGACGCAAGACATCTGTGACTGCTGCGAAAAAGCTGGAAGGAGGCAAATCGAAAGGGGCCGTTGCTGCCTCAAATGGAGTTGCAAGTAAAGCGAGCGGTTCCGAGCAGAGTGGGAAGGAACCGCGAAGAAGACGCCGGCGATTAAGACAACGGAATGGAAGACGGCAACGAAATGGCGATCAGGAAGCGAGTCCAGCTGAAAACTCAGTTGAGCAGGCATCGTCGTGTGCGAGCAATGTGCGGAGCCAAGGAGACTCCCGAAAAGATCCCTCTGTAGGTGGTCACACGGTTGGCAGCATCACTGGTCCTCGTGGCTATCCTAGTGCTAAGGCGCACGTCCTCTTTGATGAAGTAACTGGGGATCAGGTGGTTGTACAGCATGACAACGACAACTCGGATACCAGAGTACACAACGGCAGCGGGGCTGCACAACGTTCACAGTCACCTGAACTGGCGAAGTACGGGCCTTCATCTTCAACCAACCAGCGGTCAAAGGCTTATCGTGATAATTCCGTCTATGCAGTCACTAAAGACGAAGAGAGCAATGACTATGATGCGGCTCCAAAGCGAAAAGGAAAAGGCAAATATGAAGAAAGGTGGAAGCGGCCGTACGAGATTGTTGCGACTGTACTGGACAAGACAACGGAGAAACCAAGCGAACCGGTACGTTTACAGTGTTTTTTTGTTGTTGGTAAACTAAAATTGCGAAACGCTAACTAAAAAATTGATGCTGGCAGGACCTACTAACCAAGGAGCTAGCCGCGTTTCCAACTGCTTCCACTGATTCAATTCGCTTTCAGTTGAAGGATATCATTGCCTTCAAGACGCTTACGCTGTGCCTTGAAACGTGTCAGCCTATGCTAAGCGAGTGGCAGTGCGGTATGGTGCGATCCGTTGATGCGTCTAGCACCAGCATTGAGCTGTCAAAGTGGATACTTTCAGCCACCGACCACTCCGTAGATTTCTTCCAAGCACGCAACGAGGAACCACCAGTAAGCGTTCAGACCAGCGAGATCAGCGAGCTGCGCTATTTGAGTGGGCCAAGCTGCTCTGCAGCAAGTTGAAACTAAAGAAGACGCCGTCTAGCAAGTTATACGAGCAACTAGCGTTGCAATGCGTCAGCGATAAAATCTTACACCGACCATCAAACACACTCCTGCTGTCAGGTCGACTTCAAAGCGACGAGGCCCATCGTGAGAGCACGCTTCGAAGAATGACATCTTTCGTGTAGGCGTAGGCTCATACTGCTGGTTGGAGGGAGTTGAAGGCGGTGGTCTGTTGCATAAGCAGTTGCCGCCGCTGGAGGTGGTGGACGCACACGCGTTGCGGATGGCGTGTGTGGCCAAGGACGTACTGCACCTGTCGGTTTGCCC